>CM053273.1:475389-737297 GCA_028583415.1 Protea cynaroides | reverse complement strand
AGTGTCCAATCTCGTTGATTTGAAAGGATAGCTGATCTTAGCCGTCGGATCTGCATATACCTAACAGTGAAGTGCACACTGGGTGGGTGTCCTACCGAAGGGTTGTTTTATCTTGGAAGCTGATTTTCGAGAACATACTGCACCATATAAGGGGCAAATACAGTCTTAAGGACAGTGAACCAACACGACTTTTTATTTTTACAATTTTTTTTATAACATTAACTTCTCATAAAATCCTCTTTCTTTCTCCCTCTTTGTTTCAAGGATTCGGCTACTATAAAACACTTTTTCTAGCAGTTGAAATCCTTCGATCCATTACATTGGATGTCAAGTATAGAAAAAAAGTTAAGGGTTTCCAAATTTCAAGCCGAAGATCACTAAATATTAAGATTTGAAAAATTATGCAAATGAAAGAAATCCAAGCCTTATCTTCATTTCGGCAACCTCAATTGTACTTTTCTTGCAACCTATGATCAGATCCGTTGGATGTAAAAAAAAAAAAGTTCCAAATTTCAGGCTAATTAGATAAAAGGATCACAAAATATCAATGTTTAAAAATTCTACAACTTGAAGAAATCCAATTATTGTTTTTTATTTCCGCTACCTCAATTGTACTTTTCCACCGTTAAACATCTGATCAAATCTGTTTTAGGTTGATCGAACAAAAGGATCACAAGATATCATGGCTTGAAAATTTTATAACCTGAAGAAATAAAAATAAATTTGTATTCTTAGTAGAAGACCAAACTTAGGCTTTCTTTGGTTTGCATTATATAATGTATTATATAATATATTATAAAATTTATGATTGTTTGGTATGATTTATAATGTCTATTTATAATTAAAATAAATCAATATAATTCATTATCTACAAATAGGTGAGTAGCTGTTTATCATTATTAGAATAATCTATTAGGTGATTGTTTATATTTCTCATTATATAATGTATTATGTTTAGTGGTACCAAACGGTTATTATTTATTACTCATAATCTATTATCATAATTGATTTGTCACAAATAATTCATAATACATTATATAATACAAACCAAAGAGTGCCTTAGTTCTCATTCTATAATCTATTATGCATAGTATTACCAAATAACATTTTAATTTTGCTCAGACACCCCATTGACAATTGGTTTACTACACAGAAATACCCTCTCTTGATAAAAGTTACACAGATTACCCCTGAAACAATATTTTATAATAGTATAATCCACACCGTCGATCCAAATCCTCTCCTACGACATTCGGTACTGCTAACTGATCCAACAGATGGAGTTCAGCCGATGCGTATACCAATACATCTATATGAACTCCAACTATTGGATTGCCGCAGGAGAGGATTACTATACCCACACCGTTAGGTTATGGGTGTTAAAAATTGACAAGAGAAATTCCAATTTCAATCAATGAAAGAACGATTATGGGTGAAGACGAATCTGAAACCCCCAAAGATAAAAAAAACAAGTGGCTCAAAGAGTTAAAAAAACTTCGAGTGGTGGAGCTTAGACGTGAGGTTCAACGATATGATGTTTCAGTTGTGTAAATCTCTTGTGTTATTCTTAAACAATTCTTTCATTTGAAGTGGTATTGTTGGGTTTTTAGATTTTTAAAAAACAAAAACAACTAAAAGTTTCAAAATTTTGTCTCTCTTTTCTGATTTTGATTTTGGAGGAAAATTTTCCCACTTGTATTTTTTGATTGGCATAGCTTGTAGGATTTTTTTTAGTGGACTAGTGCTTGGAGAGGAAAGATTGAGGAGGTATATATATATTGTGTGACCTATAACATCTTGAGCCCTTAAATGAAAGGATGCCTCTAGAGGGAAGGGTCCGTGGGGTCCGGGATTCTTTTCACACGCGCGCGAGCCGAGCCGAGCCGAGCCAAGCGGGGCGGGTGCGGGTCTATCCGTTGGCTTATTTTTTTTTAAAGGGTATGTCTCTACGTATTTGAATACATAGAGACATGACGTATTTGAATAAATACGAATTCAAATTGGTTTAATCTCAACCATTGATCTTTATGATCGTTGGGGAGATTAAATCTTGACCTTCTTTTCTACTGACGCACCCTTTCATCACAACCCGTCGGATGGATACAACTTTCCATCACACCCTTTGATTTGAGACTTCTTCTATTAATATGAAAATAGTCCATTAGCATAAGGTTACAACATTTTATCCGTACACAACTCTATCTCTCTCCTCCAGCCTTATTATGTTTTTATAGTTATCAAAATCAATCGATTTCTCTTTGAGTGTTGATTGTAGCCATCGGGATTCTGACGAAGACCGCTTGTTGGAGTGCAACCTAAGTGGAAGAAGCTTCGACTTCGGGACTGTTTTATCTTGGGGATTAATCTCACGGGAACTCTTTGCACATAAGAGGTGAATTAATCTTAAGGATAATGACCGCTGGCACGACTCAGCCCTATCCATATCGTTAATCTTACTTCATAAATTCTGTAAGTGATCTGCCTTTACTATTATCAATATTTATTTGTAACATACTTTTCCTACAGGTATCAATCCTATATCTGTTGTTTTTGGTCAAAGATCTGAATTTGGCAATCAGTATCTGTATTTTTAACTTGGATACGTACTATTAAGATTTCTGTCTATCTTTTCGATCTAAGAGTTTTCCTTTTGTTTTCTTTTCAGGTCCCTGCAATCAAAAGTCGAAGAGATTGAAAGAAGAGCGTGAACAGAGCTTATGAGAGAAAGAAAAGGGCGGACAGAAACCAGTATCTGGGAATTGATTTGAATAAAGATAGAGTCAAAGAGGAGGAAGAGGAGAGAGACACAAAACCAGAGACGGAAATGAAGTCGAACAGAGATCCGAAATGTTGAATCCAAATATCAGAAGCTTAATTTGCCTCCCAGAAATTCAACCGTCCTTCACTCATTCTCCTTATTTTCCTGCTTTGTTGGTTTTGAGTGACTGAAGCTTTGGTTGGATTCAGAGGTGACAGCTTGAGAGTTGGCTCAAGGCTGAAGGCTATTTGTGGATCTTGCTCAGAATTGGTATTCTCTTTGTATTCAAATCCTCTCCTCCCAGGGGTTCGGAAAGAGAGGATATGAATACGTCACAAAACTATGGTAAAGAGAAAAACAATTCCGAAGACTTTCTTTGTTTTCTCTTGGTTCAAATTTTGGTATCTGTAGTTCGGGGGAAAAGATCCGAAATTCGGCGTGACATGATGGATCTTCAAAGACCAAAAGGGACTGGGTTCGTCTTTGCTGTTTTTTCTTCTTCCTTTCCCGTTTCTTTCTCTTCATCGTTCTCCAATGAATAATTTGTGTTCTCTTCATCGTTCTCCAATGAATAATTTGTGAATTCTAGTGCTGATGATACGTGTTCTTGTAGGTTTCAAAAGTGACTCTGCACTCCCCTACCAGTTCTAAACTAAACATACGAAGACCATTAACATAGCACCCAACCGATCCAAATAAAAAATAAAAAAATAAAAAATTAACATAGCACCGAACTCCCCTGTTCAAAACTTAACGACGCAATAAGAAGTCAATTTGATTTGATTTGATTTCGTAAAAAGTGGAATATCAAATAAAAAGAAAATCTGGTTTGGATTCCTGAGTTGCTAGACTATGAGACCGATTTCCAGAACCTTGTATATTTTTGTAGATCAAAATTTTAAATTAAACACCATAGCAATAAAGATAGTCATCAAAATTTTAAATTAACACCATTAGCAATAAAGATAATTAGACTATAAGTCCAAAAGATACAGTATAGTTCTATATATATTAAACCAATTGTGAAGACTAAGTAAATTTCCCTCTATAATTTATTAAAAACACTTTTCCATAAATAGAAAAAAGAAGAAGTACCAAAACCCTAAAAACAACTATAAACAAGAAATCCCTGAAGTACAATATTTAATTCGTATTTTCATCTTTTCAATCGAAATCCTTGTTTCGGACCCTATTTTTTAAGCTTCCATCTTCATATACCACAGCGGTGTCAATGGGCCGGCTTTTGGAGTGGTCATATCATGATTATCTCGTAAATAAAGAGAGAGATATTAGAATCATGGAGGGAATGAATTTTCAAATACGAATGTAAGTGTCAATGGGATTTGACATCGAATCTGTTATAAAGAATAACCCATTTATTAAACCCCGTAAAATATTAAACTCTAAATCGGTTACTATGTCTATATTGAATTATAATCAATGGGCGGGCCATTATTAGAGTAGATTACAGATGCTTAGTTTTTGCATGTTTATCAGACACCCCTCATAGTGTTTGGAGTCTATCCATCATATAAAAGCAATAACAGGTATCTCTTGCTAAAAGTAGCAGTAACAATGAAGACAACAATCGTAACTACTCTTTCACAAGTTAGAGAGTGGAATATCTTTTTTACAGCAATTAATGTTCAAAAATTCTAATCACAGAATAAAGATGGAGGAGATAGAAGGTTAGAGGATGGACGCACATAAAATGTACATAAAATTTAAGACTAAATAATACAAAAGACATGTGAATGTACGTACATTCATCATTCATGTGTGTTCCATAAACTTGACACATAAGGATGTACACCTAATCCAATGGCTCAGAATGGCAGAGTCGTAAACTTTTACCAAGACAACTTCTTAATGATATAGCCTTAATAAATTTAATCAAGGAAAAAAGCTCCCTCAGAACTAATATTTGCTTTCAACAATTACATTCAGACAAGGCTGAAACTAAAGCATTGTTCAATCACTGGGAGCTTCAACAAGGAAGCATAAGCAAATATCAAAAGACAAAATGATCACCAGCTAGCTTCTTCCTCTTGAAGATAATGAGGATGAAGAAGGCAACTCATTATGTCACAGGATTTACAATCTACAGGTAAAAAATGGTACCCCATCCAGTTAGTGGACCGTAATGGAAGTGGATTACCACATGCGAACATTCCCCTAGGGATCAGACACCCTGACGTGCCAAAAGAATTGTCTCTCCCCTTGACCCCCCATTACTTTCCAAGGAAATATAGGAAAGAACAACCCACCCCCAAAATTTGACCGCTGAAAGACCTGGTTCACCAATGGGTAGCAAGGGATAAAGGTCAGAGCCAAGATCAGTTATACATTACAAAACTCATTTCTGCTGCTA
Organism: Protea cynaroides; assembly: GCA_028583415.1. Classification (NCBI taxonomy): domain Eukaryota; kingdom Viridiplantae; phylum Streptophyta; class Magnoliopsida; order Proteales; family Proteaceae; genus Protea; species Protea cynaroides. The sequence goes on along the minus strand of CM053273.1, from coordinate 732,168 downwards.
TTTTTCATTGGAAAATTCTACATTTCTCCAGATCCAAAGATAGCTTTATATGCTTGTTACAAAGTATATCAAGTAGCTTTATATTCGCTAAAACTAGAACACATAGGAATAGATCTATACTTTGAAAGAACACATTCCAATATCATTTCACTTGACAATATCATGCATATCCCTCAGAATCACAAACACTCATCATAGTGATCAGCCCACTACTTTTATTACATTTGGTGATCTTCATAGGGATGCTAGCAACAAAACTAACACAATCACAAATCAAGAACCTCGTTAAGGCCCCTTCTGTCAGTTCTAAATTGACTGCAGATGTATGTATGAATGTTAAATATCTGAAAATTCCAAATCAAGCCAAAAGCTAAGGGCCTCACGAAAGAACAAAAAAACCATAATAAAGTGTCACTAAAGATCTTCGTAAGCCTCTTCAGTTCAGGTCTCCAATATTTTTCCACATGGATCATCTCGGTAGAACGAAAGTTTGTTTAGTCATCCTCAGAGGCAAACAAAAAGATCCTTAGTGCTCAGAGAATAACAGAGTCAACAGACAAGTAAACTGCAGATCAACAATACCAATCATTTTTGGGAGACATACTGAAGAACTCCAATAAAGGGGACGGGGGTGGACTATTCTCGACACCCAAAAAAAAAAAGAAAAAAAAAAGAAAAAAAAAAGGAATGCTTCAAAAACAAAACTACAATTAGCAATTAGCCAAGGGTTCGGTTTTGTTGGCCTGCAAAGTCGAGGGTGTTTTCCTGGACTGCACACCTCAACTCACATTTTAAGTTTGAGCTCAAAATGTGAAATTTGCCACGGCCGATCCAAAACATTTCTTCGAAATTACCACATCATCCTTCCGCGTGGCAAAACTAATTGCATAGTCCAGGAAAACAGAAAAGCACCCTAGACTCCGCAGACTGGACAGAACATAACCCAAAGCTCAATGAATAAACGAGTTCAGAAGTAAACAACCGCCCAAGAAGTTAAGCTCTTGACAAGTAGTATTTGACCGAAATTTGGTTGTAACCTTTGAATGCCTCGATGCTTCCTCGAGCCAAACATATAAAATCTTAAGGCATTAAACAATCACAAACAGGAAGATCATTTGGCGCCTTCTAAGAACCCTAAACTTCTCATCATGGGTTGAATCGAAATAATGACAGTTTTCATCCAAGCATCACCAGAGACAACAATTTCAAATGCAATACCTTAGAATAGAAAAATGTAAAACAGAAGAAACCGCACAGAACATACGTTTACTCGGTTCAGGTCGATCACAAAAAGGGAACTAAAATAGCGTCACCGTACCCAACGATGATTTTGCGGCTACTGTCGTCTCTAGACGCTGCACGCCGACGAGGGGACGGAATAAGCAATGCTATACTGCTGCTGCACGATGATGTCCTTTTATAGATGTTAGGTCACGAACCCGAAACCCTAAAATTCAGGTTATCCCTAAATAAAACGAAACCCTAAATTATCAATCAAATCGGGCCGTTAGAACCGATGGATGTTCGAATGGATCGACCGTCATATCAAAACCAAAAACCCAACCGAACTAACTAGAGGAGTGAACCGATTAAAACCAGTTTTATTTTACTCCATGTAAAGTACGGATCCACATCGTCTCCCACCTGGGTTTGGGCGGGAGACTGGGCGGCCCGGATGGATGGCCGCCATGTGGCAGTCGGAGGGATCCGAGCCCTCCATCCAAACGCAACAATCGCTTTGCCTAAGGATTTCGACTCTCTGGCCTCTGATGGTGGTCCTGGTCCCCAACGATGTCAATTTCTCGTTCTCTCTCTCTCTCTCTCTCTCTCTCTCTCTCTCCCTCCCTACCTCCCTCCATGGACAAGGCAACAGATCAATAACCATTAAACTGAAAACAGTTAAGAACCATTAAACCAAAAACCATTTAAAAGCTGATATATTGAAACCGGTAAATAAGTAGATTAAACAGTTTTGAATAAGCGTTAGAACTTTTAATAAACGTTTAGATTTCGGTATTACTCCTTTAACCGAACCGTACCGTTTTAGACCCTAATATAAGAATATGAAAAAGCTGTCTTAAAAAACAAAAGATAATTTGCAGGGGTATTCAACGGGCAAGGTAAATTTACAAATAGAATTTCCAGTAAATGTTATTGAAGGATTGGAATGGGATTAATTTCATGTCCCTCCCTTTCACCCTTGTTTTCCCACTCTTCTGAGGCGGCGGATGCATGGGAAATCGATAACAAAGGTGATTACAGCCTAGGGCACCCGATGCATGGGAAATCGATAACAAAGGTGATTACAGCCTATGGCACAAACAACCCCCCCCCCCCCCCAAAAAAAAAAAGAAGAAGAAAAAAAAGTTTCCCTTCTTTCTTCTTTCGACTTAAATATCTAACACCGTGGCATCACAACATTACACCAAAATACGTAGAGGTAGTAATAGATTGTGTATACATACAAAATAAACAAGATACAGTTAGAACTTAGAACAAGATACAGGTAATTGACACCTATCTAGTTGAACACACTTTGTTTTTTGAGGTACGAAAAAACCTACGTGCCCAAAGGTTTATCCAACACACCCAAATTTATGTGGAGAATGCATTCAACAGAAGATCAGTGAGGAGAGTAAATTCATTAAAAAGAAAAAAGAAAAAAGAAAAAAATGGTAACCCACCCCACAAAATTTCATTTATTGCAAGTGAACAGAACAAACTTTCCATTGATTTTTTTCCCTCCAATACAGATGAGGTGGATTCTGTGTAATGTTATGGCATAAATAATTTCCCTCAAATGTTGAGGTATAAAAAAAAAAACCCAATACTGTACAGAATTAAATCAACAGGAGAGTCATTTCATATTTGGTGAAGAAATAGCTTTGCTGGTTCGACACCTGATTGGAACCAAGCTAGAAATCTGCCCTTCAATTTACAATCTAACGTTACTGGTGCGGCGGCCAACAGGATGGAGAGCCTTGGGATGAGATATATGCCGTAGGAAATAATAACAGCTGCCATATGCAATGTCATAACCAGTACATGGAAAAATCACGTCAAATTTGGTACATTGCGGTGTGAGTCAGCAAATTCTCGAATCATACGCTTGAGAACTCTTCCACCTTTCCCTTGCATATAGCCATGGTTACTTCCAACATCACATGTCTTACTCTCAAGGTAGTCCGAGGCTGCACTGTCCAGGGTCTTAAGCCACATTGGTACCATGGTTTCTGCTTCACCCGGCTTTAGGTACTCAGCTGGTAGAGCCTGTACCTGATAACATCTCAGGGGGTCCAATCAAAACAAATAGAGAGAAGAGAAGATGCATTTAGAAATTCTCTTGTTCCTTAATTAATCCCATTTGCTCTGTTTGGTTGCAGGGGAAATCAAAGGAAAGGGAATAAAAAATTTTCAAACCTAAAGTCGAAACTATTATAATCATTACCCAACATGATTATATAAATTACTTAATTTTCTAATCATATTTAGTGATGTTACTTTTTAGAGGTATCTTATTATCTTACATTTTAAATGGTAAGGGATTTGGAGCAAAGTAAAATGAAAAATAACCAAATAGGAAATTATTTGTAGTTAGTTACTTGGCCATGTGATAGTTATGTGCTATAATAATTACAAAAGATTTTTTTTTTGTGTGTGTAAAATGTCACTTCTCTTCCCTTTAATTTCCCTTGCAACTAATCAGAGCCATAAGTTAAAAGAAGGATAAAAGAAGAAGAAAAAAAAGATGAGAGAGACGTGAAAACAGTAGGAAAAAGATCCTCTGTAATGAGGCTACCATGTAGTGAGGATCCCACCCATTCAAAGTAGATTGACACATATCCCGATCCACTTAAAGTGCATTGGGATACACAAATCCATTTTGAGTGGATAGGATTCTCACTACAAGAGTGGCCTCACTACAGAAGATCCCAATCCAAACCAGTACGCACACAAGGTGCACACAACTGAACTGAAAGTCATGAGGAAACCAAAAGAGGGCTACAGACCCACTGTCGAATTATATAAGGTCATGACATACTTGTAATTTTATATTTTATATTTGTTTTATTTCCTTTCCTTAGACTCTTAGTCACTCTAGAGTTGGGACTCCTAATCATTCTAGAGTTCCTATTAACTTGTAATTGTATTCATTATAAATAAGAAGGTTGTCTGGAGAGAGAATTAATTCTCTCCCATTCTCTAATTCAACATGGTATCAGAATTTCCCTAGATCTCTATCTTCTTCTCTTTTTTCTTTTTTTCCTCTAACCTACCGCCATAGCCTCACTTACAGCCTTTACTGCCAGCAATATCCCTGCCCTAGATCTCCTTGCCAAAACCTCTAGGCCTCAGCGATATCCTCTACAACCTGTCGATAGCCCTGCTGACAGCCATAACCAAACTCCCATAACTCCATCCAGACTATATAACCCAATCCGGCTTTACAGGCAGGCCATATCACCCCTTCTTATACCTACCGTACCACTTATAACCCCATCCAACCTTACCGCCAAGCCATATACCTCCCTCCTATACCTACCGCCAACCTCCTCCCTAGTTCCTTTCTCCTTTACCACTTGCACCTACAATCCTTTAACTTCACCCTAAAACCTCTTTACCCTCTAAATCTTCTCCTCATCCTCGCTAATTTCTTACCCATGAACTAAACCTTCCCACAGGGGTTTGTTGATGTTAGTTGCCATGTATCTTTTGTTGCCGGGCGACTTTAAAGAGATCACTCGAATAGCCAACCTCAATTCTTCCCCGACTGTATGAAGATAAAAAATTATTGCTTATGTGTCTCTTGTTCCCAGAAGTTTGATACATGGCATCACTGTTGAAGACATTTTACATTGTTTTGCTCCAGGTCATTAGTCAAATTGTTATTGGGTTGTGAGCATTCCCATGGCTGACTCCTCTGAAGTTGTTTCCCCTAATATGGAGACTTCTAAGATTGAATTCATTGCTATTGCCTTAACCCAATTAAGTTGGATGGGACCAACTATTTGATGTGGTCTTAAACTGCACATATGGCAGTCTCTGCAAGAGGCCTACTGGGTTACATTAATGGTAAAAAGAAGGCACCTCCTCTCACAGATAAATTATATGATAAATGGGCATTTGAGAACTCCATTATGATGGCCTATTTAATTGGTTTTATGGAGCCCATAATTAGCTGGGGGTATGTATTGTTACCTGATGCTACAAAAATTTGGAAGGCTGCCAAGGAGACTTATTCCCAGGTCGGCAACTATTCTTTGATTTATGATTTCCATGTGAAGATCAGTGCAACCAAGCAACGGGACATTACAGTCTCCCAACATTATTCTAAACTCCGAAGTCTGTGGCAAGAGTTAGATTATTATGATACCTTTACTTTTGTCTGCTCCATTGATGCTGTTGCCAAGAAACTTGCAAAGTACAAACTACGGGTCTACAATTTTTTGGCTGGCCTCAATATTGAGTTTGATTAGATTCATGCTCAAATCCTCAATAGGGAGCCTCTCCCGTCTTTAAAACAAGCTTATGCTTTAGTTCAGTCTGAGGATATAAGCTGTATTTCTATGACGCCCCCACTACCAGCAGAAAGGTCCGCCCTCCAAACCACTCAGCCAAGTGGCTTTGTATTACCTAAACTAGTTTGGTGTGACTATCGTGGAAAGGAACAACACACCAAAGAAACTTGCTGGAAATTGCATGGCAAACCAGCCGATTTTGAGGCCAAGAAATGTGAAAGAAGAATGTAGAGATCTAAGAATTTCAAGGCACCATAAGCTCATCAGATAGAGACTTGCCCTCCTACTAGAGCTATGCTTATGCTGTCCACAGATGAACTTCAGGCACTCAGACACCTTCTCAGGCCATCTACTGCAACCGCTACCTTTCCTACATCATCGTCTGCCACTCCAGGTTCTTACTTCGTTCAGTCAGGTATTTCTCATGAGGGTCACTATGCATCTGCCGTCTCTGGCCCTTGGGTTATGGACACTGGTGCCACTGATCACATGACTGGATCAGCCAGCTCATTTTATTTGTACTCTCTCTCTAATGGGAAAGATATAGTCCAAGTGGTAGATGGGTCTCTCTTTCCTATATATGGAAAGGGATCCATACACTGCTCATCTACCCTTACTTTATAGTTTGTTCTTCATGTTCCTAGTTTCTCTAAAAATTTGTTATCTATTAGTAGTCTTACCAAATCTTTTAATTGTAAAGTGACATTTTTTTCCTTCCTCGTGTGTAATTCAGGATCTGGTGAGCGAGAAGACGATTGGATATGGTAGATCGCATGGTGGTCTCTACTTGTTTGATGATGATCCTTTCGTACCCACATTAGCTCCTCACCTTCACCACCGATGACTCCACATCACCTTTACTCCGCCGTCAGTGCTCTCCAGCAGTGGCACAGGCGCCTTGATCACCCATTTTCAATAGTTTTGTCTCAATTACTTCCCTAATTATTTAAGCATTGTAATAAAAACGAGTTATTATGTGAAGCCTGTGTTTTGGCTAAGCAAACTCGTACAACTTATTCTCCTTCAATTAATAGAAGCAATGCTCTTTTTGATTTAGTGCATTTTGATGTATAAGGTCCTGCTAAAACTTCCTCTATTTCTGGTCATCGATGGTTTGTAACTTTTATTGATTGTTATTCGCGGACTATTTGGGTCTATCTCATGCATAATAAAAGTGATGTGTTTCAATGCTTTCACCAATTCCACAACATGATTAAGACTTAATTCCAGGCTCAGTTGAAGGTATTACACAGTGACAACGGAAAAGAATTTCTTGATGGTACATTTCAACAACAATCTCTTGGCAAACTTGATCCTAGGGGGCTCCGATGTATTTTCATTGGTTACCCTGCCACACAGAAGGGTTACAAGTGCTACCATCCCCTTCTCAAAAGACTTTTATTATTCGAGATGTTTTCTTTCATGAGCATCTGATGTATTACCCGTCACATTTTCAGAGGGAGCAGGATAATGCTGAAATTGAAGATGTACCTATGTTTGAAGATATGGCAGAGGAACCGCTTCGAGTCTAAGAAAGAGTCACAAACCCTGTTCCGGTTCCGTATGTTCCAGAGACAGGATCAACATCGGACCAGGACATAATACCACCTTTTACACCTACACCTATTCCCACAACCAATCCTAATGCCAAACCTCTGCAAGTTTACAGCCGTAGTCGTGCCAGAATCAAGCAAGGAAGGACCATTACCATCAACGCAACTTCACATGTCCCTTCGTCAGCCCTAGATCTAGAGACCGAGTTATCTCCTGGTAAGCAACTTCCTCTTTCTGATTCTGGTTTACCAATTGCCATTCGAAAAGGAATTAGGTTTTACACACTTCACCCAATTTCCAATTTTGTTTCATATAATTTTTTGTCTCCTACCTTTCGTGCTTTTGTGGCCTCTCTTTCCTCTATTTCTATCCCTCAGAAATTGCAAGATGCAATTATAGATGAACGGTGGAAAACTGCAATGATGGAGGAAATGAAAGCCTTAAAGAAAAATGATACATGGGACCTTGTCTCTCTCCCACCTAGCAAGAGACCAGTAGGGTGCAAGTGGGTCTACACAGTTAAGCAGAATATTGATGGCACAGTGGGTTGGTATAAAGCAAGACTGGTTGTTCGTGGATTCACCCAGACATATGGGATAGATTACTAAGAAACTTTTGCCCCAGTAGCCAAGATGACAATAGTCTGGGTTCTCTTGGCATGTGCAGTGCATCATAACTGGGATCTACAACAACTTGATGTGAAGAATGCAGTCCTTCATGGGGAATTCACAAAAGAAGTCTATATGGATTGTCCACCTGATTTTATAGATGCAAGCACTGATGGAAAGGCATGCAAGTTGAAACGCTCTCTATGGACTCAAACAGTCCCTTAGAGCATGGTTTGGTAGATTTCACAAAGCTATGACAGCATTTGGTTATACGCAGAGTAATGCTGATCATACTTTATTTATCAAGCATAACTCAGGTGTCTTCACTGCACTTCTTGTATATGCAGATGATATTGTTGTTACTGAAAATAATGATTATGAAATTAGAAAACTGAAGTCATTTTTGGGGGAGGAGTTTGAAATTAAGGACTTGGAAAACTCAGGTATTTTCTTGGGACTGGGGTTGCTCGTTCTACAAAGGGCATCTTTCTTTCTCAAAGAAAGTATGTTCTTGATCTCCTTTCAAAGACAGGATTATTAAGCTGTCTTTCCATGTGATACTCTTCTGGATCCTAATACTAGGCTCAAGGAGAAAGAAGGAACACCAACAGATAAACGTAGGTACTAGCGGTTAGTTGGAAGGCTGATCTATTTATCACATACCATGCCTGAAATTTCATTTGCAGTGAGTTTGGTGAGTCAATTCATGCACGATCCCTATACATCACATATGAAGGCAGTCTATAGAATTCTACACTATCTAAAGGCTGCTCCAGGGAAAGGGATTCTACTTTCACCAAATGATCATCTCAGAGTAAAGGCTTATACTGATGCTGACTGGGCAGGTAGTCCAGATAGGAAATCAATTTCAGGATATTGTACTTTCGTGGGTGAAAATTTGGTCACTTGGCGCAACAGGAAACATAATGTGGTGGCCTGTTCCAGTGCAGAAGCAGAATTTCGAGTAATGGCTCAGGGAATATGTGAACTATTGTGGTCGAAGGGCTTACTCGGAGACTTGAAAGTCAAGTATCCTCAATCTATGACTTTGTTTTGTGACAATAAAGCAACCATTAGCATTGCTCACAATCCAGTTCAGCATGATAGGACTAAGCATGTTGAGGTAGATCGTCACTTCATGAAAGAAAAATTAGAAAGTGGTTAGATTTAAATTCCATTTGTCAGGTCAGAGGATCAGCTAACAGACATTTTCACTAAAGGTTTACCTGGGAAACTGTTTCACATGATATTGTTTAAGTTGGGTATGCATGATATATATGCACCAACTTGAGGGGGAGTATCGAATTATATAAGTTCATGGCATACTTGTATTTTTATAATTTATATTTGTTTTATTTCCTTTGCTTAGAATCCTAGTCACTTTAGAGTTGGGACTCCTAGTCACTTTAGAGTTCCTGTTAGTTTGTAATCGTATTCATTATAAATAAGAAGGTTGCGTGGAGAGATGATTAATTCTCTCCCATTCTCTGATTCAACAGCCACAATGACCGATAGTGCAAGTGGTCTTAGTTTATGATCAGAAAGCCTAAGTTTTGGGAAGATGCTTTGAGATTCTTTGGCTAGCCTTCTATTTCAGCACTTCCTTATTCTAATTGGAGTGTTGACCATGCAAACTACCTTCTATTTTCAGTTTTAGAAACTTATGTGTTAGAAAGTTTCCTTCTTTTTACTTTCTTAGAAAGTTTCCTTCTTTTTACTTTCTTAGTTTTATTTTCAGTTTTGGCAAGTCTTCGTTCAACCATTAAGTAGAAGATTCTTAGGGGATATCTATTTTTGCTTAGAGTTACAATTTTGAGAAGACTTGGTCAACAAGAGTTGCCATTGTCTACCTTTTATTTTTATAACCAAAGCCTTTGGCTATTTATATGAATGAAAGGGCACAAGGCATAGTATGTTATAGAAAAGAAAATGAAAGCTTGCTTGCAATGTCGAGTGGGGTTTCCAAGGCTGTGGGACTCAGCTGACCTTAGGTGGGACTCTTAAGGTTCTATTCTTCTCTTTTTTTTTCTTATCTTTTTGGTTCTAATGTTCACGGTTTACTGTTTAAGACTATTTCTGTTGAGTTCTTCAATCTCAAGTATCTTTAGATCTAGCCATCAGATGCAGACCATATTTTGATATCTTCCAACCCTCTTATAGGCCTTTATTAGTCATCAGTTTGAGGATCATCCGATGGTTGGTTAAGGCTGTGAGTAAACCTCATAATTTTGAAGCTGACATTATTTGTGCTCTTTATGTTGTTCAAGAAACGATCTTCCTATGGGGTTAGTTCCTAATTTGTTTAGTTGGGGACTGGTCTTACATTAGTGGTAGTTTCCGTTCTCTTGGACCAATAAATAGTCAACCATGATGATTCTGATCATTTGACAATCATATTTATTTTTTCAAAGAATTGACAACTCTTCCCCGTTTCTTTTTGGTTGTCCATATATGAAGCAACCAATAAACTGGTTAACCTCATCCCATTGTGCTAAATTTTGGCCTAGATTTTTGGAAGGCACCTATTACAATGAGTTGAGTTGAGTTAAGTTGGCAACAGCCAACAAGTACATAAGGTGATCACACAGTTTATGTTGCTTGCTGATGGCATGGTGGTTGATGATATTAAATAGCCAGTGTTACGATATGGCCCCAAATAAGGGCCCACTCGATATCGCTGGCGGTAATTACCGGCTAGCGATATCGAGATTGGTGGTTCCCTTATTTGGGTTGATAGTTGTTTCCTTGTTAGTTTATTGTGTGTCTCCTTCTATGTCTTCTCCTATTTTTAGAGACTTTCCTTGTAATCGATGTAATTCATTCTCTATAAATATAAGTGGTAGAGAGGAGAGTTTTCTTTATCGATTTTGGCTGTAGCACTTTGCTACTGTTGAAATCTTTTTCTCTCCTTGTTATCTTCAATCTTCTTCTCTTTTTTTCTGGTTTGTGAACTTGCTGGTTATCTCTTTGTGGAATTGTTACATGGTATTAGAGCACTAGATCCTTGGTTATTATTCATCAAAGCTTCAATTCGATAGGCCTTTGATATTTTTACTCCATCTATGTACCACTTGCCTTGGTGATCGAGATGTACTTCTGTTACTACTATGCTACCAATGGATGGATCTTTAACTTCTCAATCACCTTCTTATTGTTAATGTGTTGAGCAATAATAATTTTTTTTTTTTACTACCCTACTACCCTACCGCCACCCCTCTTGAGCCCTTCATTCCTTGGCTACTCGGTTGGCTGAACTGAGATTTGGATTATTGTTGTGTTTATTATTGTTATACCCTATATCCACCACCAACCCTTGTTTCATTTTGAGTCTTATACCCTTTGGCCTCTCGGTGGGCGGAACCGAGTGAAAGAAGAACAATTTTATATTTGATTATGTTTATTACTATTTATTTTGTTCCAAGATGACTGACCCCAAGCCTATAGAGGTTCAGATCATCTCTATAAAATTGAGAGGGGTCTCAAACTATCTTCTCTGGGCTCAAGCCATCAAAGCCTACATCCTGTCTAAGGATAAAGTATAGTTGTTAACTGATGATGCTCTTGCCTGTGATACTAAGAATCCTGAGTCTGTTAAGACGTATAATACCTGGCTTCGTGAAAATTCCTTGGTTTAAACTTGGTTGTGGAATAGTATTGAGCCTTCCATCTTACCAACTGTGATGTTTCACAATACTGCCAAGACCATCTGGGCTACTTTACAAGAAACCTATGGCCAGGATAAGAATGTTTCTCGTATTTATAACCTCAATGAAAGGATGTTCACCTACTCTATTGGTGACAAATCCCTGTCTGACTACTATGGTAGTTTCAAAGGCCTTATTAAGGAAATCCAGGTTGTGCAGCCTCTTACCACTGACATCAATAAGTTAAAGGCCCAACAATCTGTGTTTTATGTGGCAAAATTTTTGGCTGGACTCTCTCCTGAGTATCAGGTTGTGAAGAGTCAACTTCTTGCCGGTGCATCTATACCTACCCTGAGTGAGACATTTCGTCTCCAACGCCTAGTTCCTCAGAGTGACCCTTCTCCCAAAGATACATCTGCTTTGTTTGCTGGCCGTGGTCTTGGTTCCTCCTTTCGAGGTCGTGGCGCACTTGGTTTTGGTTCTAGGAGACCACCGTTTGATAAGTCTACCCGTTATTGTACTCATTGCCATAAGACCAACTACACTGCTGATACCTGTTGGGACAAGTTTGGCTGTCCTGAATGGACTGACAATTTAGTTAACACTATTACCATTGATGATGCATCTTCTGCTGTGCCTACTCCACCATCCACTCCTGCGCCATCATTTGCCCAGTACGAGACCCTCTTTTGTAGGATTCAACAACTTGAGGCTACTGATTCCTCTTCTACTGCTACCCTAGCCCATATAAGTATATCGACCCTTCTTTCTCACACCTCTCCCCATCCTTGGATTATTGATTCAATTGCCACCTGTCATATGACTGGTGAGTCCTCTGTCTTTTCTTCTTTTTATGCCACCGACAAGCCTATTACTATTTATCTTGCTGATGACTCTTCTACTACTGCCTCTCAACATGGTCATGTCTCTCTTACCCCTTCTATGTCCTTACCTTCTGCTTTACATGTACCTGATTCACCTCTTAATCTTTTATCTATTAGTCAACTAACTAAATCTCTTAACTGTGTTGCTATTTTTTTCCCTTCTCATTGCACCTTTCAGGATCTTAGGACTAGGGAGATGATTAGTAGTAGACGTGAGCATGCTAGTCTATACTATTTGGAGCATACTGATTGTTTTCCTGCTGCTGCTGCTACTACCTCTACTACTACCCCTATTCAATGGCACCACTGGCTAGGTCATTTATCTCTGTCCAAGATGAAAGTTCTTATCCTTAGTTGGAAGTCTTTCTTTACTCTTCAATGTGAGGCCTGTGAATTAGGGAAACGTCACTGTTCGTCTTTCCCTGTTAGTTCTAGTCCTAGGAATTCTACCCCATTTTCTTTAGTCCATTCTGATATTTGGGGGCCTTGTCGTATCCCCAATAGGTTAGGGTTGTCTTATTTTGTAACCTTTGTGGATGATTTTTCCAAGATGACCTAGCTTTATTTAATTAAAGATTGTTCTGAGTTTCTTAGTATTTTTCAAGGGTTCTTTTAAGAAATTTTTGCTCAATTTGGTGTCTCAATTAAGGTCTTACGTACCGACAATGCTCTTGAATATGTTCAAACAGTTGTTTCTGATTTTTGTTTTAAACATGGTATAATACATCATACTAGTTGTGCCTATATACCTCAACAAAATGGGGTTGCTGAACGTAAAAATAGGCATCTTCTAGATATTGCTCGGTCCTTGATGTTTCATATGAATGTGCCTAAATTTTATTGGTGTGATGCTGTCTTAACTGCTTGTTATCTTATTAATTGAATGCCATCTTCAGTTCTAAACAATAAAGTTTCCTTTCGTTTCCTTTATCCTGATATCTCCTTATTTCATGTCTACCCTAGAGTTTTTGGTAGTACCTCTTTTGTTCATACCATGCATCCTAAATTGGGAAAACTTTCTCCTCGCTCCCTCAAGTGTATTTTTTTTAGTTATTCCCATACTCAAAAAAGGTATAGATGCTTTGATCCTACTACTAAACGTCACTATGTCAGTGCTGATGTTACCTTTTTTGAAGACATGCCATACTATCCGGTACAGGTGCCGACTCCTTTCCCTATCCCTTCCCCTTCAATCCTTTCTATAACACCTGATGATACTGAACCACCATCTGACCAAACCTTACCATTTGACCCACCTCCATCTCACAATAACTTACCATCTGACCCCCCCACCTCCCCTACAGGTTTATACACGTTGTCCTCCAGTGGCTCCGACTAATACTGTACCAACTGCTCCATCAACTACTACAACTCCTCCTGAACCTGAGGTCTCTCTTGACCTCCCTATTGCACTCCGCAAAGGTACTCGTACTTGTACTCAGCATTCTTTACTTGCTTTTCTTATTGAACATTTTATTTCTACTGCCCATCTCCCTCGTCACCAAAATTTGGTTCACTCTCTATTTGCTACTTTCGTCCCTACATCTCTTTCCCAAGCCTTGTCCCATTTAGGGTAGAAAGTAACTATGGATGCTGAGATGGATGCCTTGATGGCTCGTCAAACTTGGACCCTTGTTGATCTCCCTCATGGTCACATCATTGTTCGTTGCAGATGGGTATATATGGTTAAACATAATTCTGATGGTACTGTTGATAGACTGAAAGCAAGACTTGTTGCTAAAGGGTTCACTCAAACCTTTGGGGCTGACTACTTTGAGACCTTCTCTCCTGTTGCTCGTCTCAACTCTGTTCTTGTTATTATCTCTTTGGCAGTAAACTTTGATTGGCCTCTTTATCAGATGGATGTCAAGAATGCCTTTTTATATGGGGACCTACACGAGGAAGTTTTTATGGACCAACCTCCACGGTATGTTGTTCGGGGGGAACTCAACTAAAGTGTGTAAGTTACTTAAGGCTATCTATGGCCTTAAACAATCTCCTCGTGCTTGGTTTGATAAGTTCAACACTGTTGTTATTGACTTTGGTTTCACTACCTGTTACTTTGATCATTCCATCTTTGTGCGACGTCGTTCCTCTACTGTTACCATTATTGCTGTTTATGTTGATGATATTATTATTATAGGAAATGATTAGTATGGTATTACTGAAATCAAGTCTTATTTGAACAAACAATTCCAGATGAAAGACTTAGAACTTCTTCACTATATTTGGGGATTGAAGTGGTTCGCAGTAGTAAAAGTATTAGTCTTTCTCAAAGAAAGTATGTATTGAAAAAGGACTTCTTGGAGCCAAGCCAGGTGATACACCAATGGACCCACATAGCAAGCTTGAAACATGTGATAGTCCATATATTCTGATGTCCATAAATAGAGACACTTGGTTGGAAAGTTGATCTATCTTACCGTAACTCGGCCTGATCTGTCCTTTGTTGTTGGAGTGGTTAGCCAATTTATGCATGCTCTTAAGGTTGCCCACTGGGAAGCTGCCTGTCGTATATTGCGATATCTCAAAAAGTCTTCTGGTACTGGTCTTATTTATCATTGACATCATCACCTAGATATTGTTGGATTTTCTGATGCTGATTGGGTAGGAACTAATGGTGATAGGTGCTCCACTACTAGATATTGTACCTTTGTTGGAGGTAATCTCGTTACTTGGCGGAGTAAGAAACAAACTACTATATCCAAGTCCAGTGCTGAAGCTGAATACCGTGCTATGGCATAAACTACTGTTGAATTATTGTGATTAAAAAATCTTTTGTAAGAACTTAGATTTCTAGTCTCTCGATCTATGTCCTTGATGTGTGACAATCAAAGTGCTATCTATATTGCTAGCAATCCAGTGTTCCATGAGTGTACCAAACATATAGAGGTGGATTGCCATTTCGTTCGAGATGCTGTTATGGAGAAGCTAGTTGTTACTCTGTATCTCCCTCAAATCAACTCGCCGACGTTCTTACAAAGCCTTGTTTGGGCCTGCTTTTTGGTTAAATTGTTACAAGCTTGGATTAAGAGATTTGTACATTCTAGCTTGAGGGAGAGTGTTACGATATGGACCCAAATAAGGGCCCACTCGATGTCACTGGCGGTAACTACTGCCTAGTGATATTGAGCTTGGTAGTTCCCTTATTTGGGTTGATAGTTGTTTCTTTGTTAGTTTATTGTGTCTCCTTTTATGTCTTCTCCTATTTTTAGAGGCTTTCCTTGTAATTGATGTAATTCATTCTCTATAAATATAAGTGGTAGAGAGGAGAGTTTTTTTTTTATCGATTTTGGCTGTAGCACTTTGCTGCTGTCGAAATCTTTTTCTCTCCTTCTCTCCTTGTTATCTTCGATCTTCTTCTCTTTCTTTCTGGTTTGTGAACTTGCTGGTTATCTCTTTGTGGAATTGTTACAGCCAGTGAACACCAAGTTAGAACTACAAGGACAAGCTGGAGTGAAATGATGTAAGCAATGAATTCAAGTAAAAATTAATGGTCAAATGGAGGAATAGTTAAAGACTGACAAGAAAGAGAAGCTCTAAAGTGAAATTTTTGTTATTCCAGTTCACTAGTCCATCAGGAAGGAAAAAATGAAAAGGATGTTGCACCGATTCACTGCAGGTTGGATGAAGTTCAAAGCTCGTTTGCTAGCTGAGTGACACGTACCAATAGAATTGAATATAAGGTTCCAAGAGAAAGCAACGAATTGTAGAGCAGCAGAACAGCAAATACGTAAACAAAAAATATACATGACAGGTGCAGCTGAGATGATGATGTTGAGATGGGTGGCTAGTAAGACTATAATGGACAAAATTGGTAGATAAGATGTGATCATGGGAAGTTACAAGTAAAGACAACAGGTGACAATAATAGCAGAAGTAAACTGAGATGGTTTGTTCATGTTCATAAAGACCAATGACTCCAGCAGTGAGAAGTGATATGCTGAAAAATGGTCTCTCTACTAAGACAACAGGATTGTTATTTCGTGATCTTGCAGTTTGGGCATGGCTTTGTTGAGTTCTGCACTACTTTTAGATGAGGCCTGGAAACGGAACTCCTTAAATTGACAAGAATATTGAAACATTGCATAACCATCATAAATACAGGGGCACACAAAAGGGCACACACACATCCACATATCCACATATCCACATACACCCATGGAGAGAGAGAGAGAGAGAGAGAGAGAGAGAGAGAGAGAGATACCGTTGAATGTAGCCATCCATGTAAGGACTCCCAACAAAGGACTGCTTTCCAGGCTGTTCTCTCACTGAAAGTGCATAATGCTGCAAGTTGTTGTAAGATTGTTGCAGACTTGTGAACCTGTTTAGAAGCAGGGAGCAACAATGGTTTCTTAGGCATAAGTAATAATATTAAGAATGAGTAAAATATCTTTCCTTTACAGTGGGTATGCAAGCAAATCTGTGATATTGCCATTAAATATAGCAAACTTTAATGCAACAGATGGGGTGGTTCCTCTTAATCTATTTGGCACTCTGGATGTCTCTCTCTCTCCTCCCCCCCTCCCTTTTTCTCTCCCCACTTTGGTGCACAGAGGAGAGACAACTTATGTCATGGTTCTCAGAAGCTTTGCCCAACAAAACTGATAGATGCAGAGAAAGATAGTGCCTCCAAATTTAGGATGTGGATAGGCAGAAAGAAGAGCAGATTGGTGTGGCAGATTTGGATATCTTTAGGGAGGTAAAAGGTACAGGATGCATCATACAGTCAGGAGAAAAAACAGCCATCATTGAATGTAAGCAAACAATTAATTTTCCCTGGGTGAAAAAACATGCATTCAACTTCTTCAGAAAATGAAAAAGAGATTCTAATGGTAGGGAGGTTGTCTTGCTCAGAGGCATTCCAAACAGAACCAAAATCAAATTTATTTCTCGGATTATTAAGGTAATCATATTGAATCTTTGGTCCCATCACATAAAAAGCTCAAAACACTAGGTTTATGGCATGGGCATTTGGATGTTCTAAGTGGTTTCTGGGGGTTTCTCTTCCTTGTTTTTCCAGGTGCTTCTTCTGTTGGGATTGTTGGTTTTTAGGATGGTGGTTGACCAAGGGTTTGAACTAGCCTTTCTGTTGCTTGCTGATTGTCAATTTATCCGAAATTTTCTTTTAGTTTTTGTGAAAAGGAAAGAGAGTTTCTTCGGAGACATCCGATAAAATTGGAAGGATATGTCCCTAAACATTAAAAAAAAAAAAAAAAAAAGAGAAAAAGAAAAAAGGAAAAAGATCTCAGAAAGTAGGAAATATGAAGAAAAAACTCAACCAAATTTACACAATATAAAAAATACAGAAGAAGGTGCACATGAGCTTAAAACATCTTATGGTCATGAAGAAAGGTTCAGTGAACACCACAGCCTTTAAAGGAATAGTTTGAAAAGCATGAATAGTCCAAGTTCAATTTAACAATTCTCATTGATGTCTATATAACAAGGATAGATATGCCATTTAAAGGTCATGTAGAAATTTGTTTGATACCAGCATCCATGTCAAAACTGCATTATACTTTTTTTCCCTTTAGAAAGATGTGAGAGAGAGAGAGAGAGAGAGAGAGAGAGAGAGAGAGAGAGGGATCACAAGAAGAAAAGAAACCTAGTTATATTTTAAGAGAGAGGGATCACAAGAAGAAAAGAAACCTATTATATTTTAAGGCATGAAAAGAAACCATAATAATTGCTGCAAAAATGATCACATAAAAAGTACACCCCGACAGTGGTGGGAGCCTTGTGCACTGAGTATGCCTTTTTTTATTTTTTATTTATTTTATTTATAATAATTGTTGCAACAAGGTGATCACATAAAAAGTGGGGAGGGGGCGAAAGAGAGAAGAAATATCTGAACATATTTAAGGTTGCCATGTCAAACAACTTGTATCCATGTCAGATACCTGCATATGCATCCTTAAATACACTAAAATGTGCATAACTGATTTAAGGAAATTAGGACAATAAATTTACCCTTGACATTGCTGATACACCAAGTAAAGCATACATCACGTTAGATACAAGTCCCTCACCACTACGAGATACGACCTGAACTGCCACTGCACCGAATGACCCTTCAGTGACGCAAGACATGGATTCAAACATTGCGCTCAGGCTAACCTCCAAAAAACCTGAAAGCCTCAAGAACAACTAAGAAGGATCAATCTGTTACAGTTTTGTGTGGTTGTTCTATGTATATAACTATTGCAATGTGAAGTGAAAATTTATGATTATGATGCACATGAAGACAGCGAGGAAGAAGCTGCACCCATGGTTAACTTGGCTAGATAGTGAGTTGTATTTCTAGGTTTTCTGGCCATAGGCTAATATCTATCTTGCCCACAATATGTTTTACTTGCTAATCACCATGGTTTTGTCAGTAAATAGCTGTATTTGCAGTGACATAGTTCTAGTGAACATGTTTCTTGTTCATGAGAATACCAGATGGATTCAAGTCGGGGTCAAGTTTGGGATTGGTAGGACTTTCCTTATTGTTGTGGGGGATTCTTCTTACATTCGAAAGGGACAGGAGAGTTTAGGAGGGTTGACATTTTAGCCCATTCGTATGATGCATCCTATTAAGTGGCAATGGAGCTTACTACTTAGGCATATAATGATCCGGAATCCAGCGGATTTGTAAAAATCAAATCCAAATTCAAATTCGAGTTTTAACCAGATATCTCGTTAAAATTCGATTTGAATCCGAACTGAAAAAAATAAGATGTTGATATGCCTGTTTAAATTCGAGGGGAAGGCCTGTGATGACCCCTCACAAAAATTAAGATTTAACAGATAAAAAAAGAAAGCAGCAGTAGAGACAGAATCACAAAAAACCTCAGTTTTTTGATACTGGGTAGGAGACAGAATCATAAGAAACCTCGGGGTTTTTTTTTTTTTCATACCGGACAACCATAAAAAATACACTTCATATCCTGAATTCATATGACTGCAACAAGTTTTTACAGTCCTGTTTTTTAACAATAAATTAAAAAATATAAAAAAGAAAACCTGATGGGAGAAGCAATAGGCCAAAGGACTCCCTGCTTTGGAGGAAAAATTCACCACAATAGATTAAGTAAATCGTCGCCAATGAAACAACACAGAGAAGACATTGCCGCTTGCCACCAGAGAAATTGTTGATGGAGAACAAGAGAAAGGAGTCGGAGAAATATTGTTCGGGGAAGAAGAGAAATCTTCCAAAACCAGAGTCAACCGAGACTAAAGCCCTTTTTAAATCATCCCTCTTCTCTATCTCACTACAACTTCTTTTTCCCCTTTTTTTTCTTCTCTGAGTCTTTGACCTCCTCCTGATGACACCCACTACCCCACGTGATCCTTTTTCTTAAGATGAAGAAGTAGATGAAGGAAGTTGAAAAGAAGAACAAAGAGGAGAAAGAATGAAGAAGGACTAAGAAGATGAAAGAAGAAACGAGAAAAAGTGTAGCCGTATTCTCTATCCAAACCCTAGAAATACGGTAAAGTTAGATTATAGGTTCTCTCCAAACCCTAGAAATATGGTAAAGTTAAATTATAATATTTTTAATATAGAAATTGTTTATATATACCAAACAGTTCGGAGTGGATTATATCCGCCCTTTTAAAGTACTATCCGAATCTGGCTCCAACTCCGATTCCCCTATCCGAATTCGCATCCGAATGTTCGGATTCGGATATCCCTAAAAGGGTGCAGATTCGAATCGAATTCGAATTTTCGGCTATCCATTTACATCCTTAGCTACAAGGAGAGGAGCTTACATACTCTCTACTTCCTTTATTTTCTATTTTGTTACACATACAAATAGGAGAAAAACTCCAACAGTAAGTGCAACTGACAATTTACCAAAATGTTGCTAGATTCCATTATGGCAAGATGGCAGTTTTGTAATTATATAAATGTTCTTTAAACGGCCTAATGGAAGACCAGTAAAAAAAATTGGTCCTACTTTAATATCTATGGGGTATGGGTTTTTAATTTGCTGGGTTTTATTTGTAATGGGCTGAATTATAAGGCTTGAAAAAAGGTCTAAAGGGGTGCATGAAAATAAATATTTTAACGAGTGGTGGCATAGTTGTCAAGGCGTTGCCTAGGCGCTTAGGAGGCCTTGTGATGCCTTGGAAAATCAGGTGCCTTGGTCGCCTAGGCGGGTGCCCCCCATCAGGCGTCCAATGCCTTGGTTTGCCGTGGCGCCTTGACAACTATGAGTGGTGGGGCTCATTACATACTACCTTAGGATTTATTTAATGGTAATTGTAACAGGGATCTTGTGAAGCCCATTCCTTAGCTGTTAGAGTTTTGTCTTCATTAGAGTTCTATTACATTTAGCGTAATACTTTTTCCAAAAAGTAGTTTCTAAGTTAGTTTACTTATTTAAGAAACTAGATATCAAGAGTATTCTATTTTTTTTAATCTTTGGATCTATAAATACATACGATGACCCCTCCCTTATGTATGAATGGAATATAAAATTTGGTTTGTGTAGTAAAATAGACTTCCTCTTTTCTCTCTTCTCCCCTATCCCTCTCTTTTCTTTTCTCCAATGTTCATTGTTCTGTTCACTCTCCCTCTTCTCTGTAGATCACACCTCTATACTCCCCGCTATTGATCTGCTTTCTTCCTTAGGCAGCAGCCCCTTCTTTTCTCCATCAGATGGAACATACAAACCAGCAAGCTTCTCAGCCCCCGGTTTACCAAGAAAATAGCCTAGACCAGGGCTTCACAGCTAATAGATTAATTAATTCCTCATCTAAGATTAGGGTTTGCTGGCTGCATTATGGCCCTATTAAGATGAGCTCATTTCAAATATCCGCCACGTAGTGGAGGGCTGATCTAGTCAAACCCACCATTGGATGGAGGTATACCCCTTTGGATTAGACATGTTGAATTTCAGGTGGTATCTCAACCATATGGCATGGAAAAAAGTATTTGCTATCAGGTGATGGATTGTTAACAAGGAAAAACAGGTCAACAAATTGTAGATATCTACGACTGTCTAGATAAGTGGGCTTTCTTTTTTTTTTCTTTTTTTTTTTTTGGGGGGGGGAGGGAGGCAATAAATAAATTGTATTAACCAAACCCAAAGAAGAAACAAGGCTGGGAACCCCGAAGGGCTACAACAAAACAAAAAGAAGGATCACAAAGGGTGCACAGGACCTCCTAATCACATTAGAATTGATTAGGTAAGTCCCATGCTGAAATCAAGAATATATTGCTATGAGTATCCGGACGAGGAAAGGAAACTGGGATTAATATACCCCAAACATCAAAGACAATAACATCCCAAAACCGATAGAAGCTTTTAGATTTGGAGGACCAACTTCTGAGGTCTCTTTCCATCCAGATATGGTAAATGATTACCGAGAATGTAAGTTTTCCAACATTGTCGCAAGGAGATTTCTCTTCTTAAGAAATGCAGACCCATCTCCATTTCCCAACGAAAGAGAGGATCTTTCGACCCGAAGGGAAGTATTGATTGACAATGCCTTCCCAAACACTGGTCGAGAAGGGGCAAGCAAAAAAGGATGGTCAATATATTCCTGGAGTGGCCAGCAGAAGCAACACCTCGCATTAACGGGATCTGTCTGAGACTCTTTGATGAAGGAACATCCCAGTTGGGAGAGTGTGGGTCATCACTCTCCGGACAATGAAGTTGTGGAAGGAAATATGGTCCTAGAACAGATGACATTGGAGGAGGGAATGTTTACTGTGAGAGAACGGATGATATCTTAGGAAGAGGAAGAAAATAATCCCGATGAAGTAGCACTCCAGACCACCAAATTTCCACTCCCCGATGGCTTCTAGCAATTACAAGGAGACATGACCAGGCTAGAGATAATCTAAGAGAGTAAAGACGACATGGGCTCCAATGGTTATCAAGAAGAATGGAAGAGATGAGAGCCGATCTGTCCCGCCCAAATCAAGTCTAATCCTTTCTTTGTATATGAGAGTGAGCACTCATGGGGGTGGGGGTGGCAGTTGTCTAGGCAAACAAAATTAGAGGCACCCTGATCGATGCTAGTTTTGATGATGTCTGATAGTAGGGGTCTGAGCTCCAAGATCTTTCTCTAAACCCAAGGGTTGTCGTTCCTGCATGAGACATTTCAAATAGAATCCTTCGAGAGATATTTGGAATAAAGCCAGTCAACATAGATACCCTTCTTCCTACAAGCTTTGTTGATCTCTTTAACTATCCTAAGGCCTAAGCCCTCTTCTTCATTAGGTCATAGTTCTAAATCTCGGCGAGATCTTAGCGAAATCTCGACCTTCTTGAGATTTCAAAACTCGGAATTCTTGACCTTTATATGGTCACAAAAAATGTAGTCTGAAATTTTTCAAAATCTTGAAAATCTCGAAAATCTGGGACCGCACCAAGACGGGTTGAGACCCAAGGTTTAACCTTGCCTTAGGGAGACACACTGAAGCCCAATTGATACCGTGGAGAAATTGTTACTGTCAAATCCGTTCTCTAAAAAAACGCACTCATCAAAGATTTGATTTTTTGGAAGATAGTGGATGGGAGCCCAAAAACTGTAATCCAAAAGATGAAGGAACTATGCATAACTGATTTGACTAGTTCAAGCCTACCAACATATGAGAGAAATTTGCCTTCCATAACTGAAGTTTCATCTTAAGGTGATCCAAAATAGGGGAGTAGTATTGAGTGGTAAGCCTTGACGAAATCAGGGGCGACCCAAATATCTGATTGGAAGGGATCATAGGTTAAAGCCAAAAATATCCCGAGGTAAACTTTAGTCTCATCATCAACCCCAGCAAGGAAGATGGAATATTTTTGGTTATCGACTTGAAGACCAGAATGACACTGAATGACTTGAGAGCACAAGTGATAGAGTGGAAAGACTTGGAGTTCACCTTGGAAAAAAATCACAATGTCATCTGCGAAGGCCATGTGAATCAGCTTGATGGTTTTGTGGATGGAGAAGAAATCAATACCTTAAGGGTAGCCTTGAATGCTAAGCTTTTGGAAAGAACCTTCATGGCGAAAATGAAGAGGTAGGAAGACATGGGGCACCCTTGCTTGATGCTTCCATTGCTGCCAAAAAAAAAAAAACCCATTACCTTCCCATTGACTAGAGTGGAGAGGATTTCTTTTACATCCAATTGACAAAGCACGGGGGTAACCGCATTTTCCTTTAAAGATCAGCCACAAAGTTCCACCTCAATGAATCATAAGTTTTGTGAAAGTCAATTTTCATAAGCACTGCCAAAGGATAGCATAGTTGTCCAGGCGTTGCCGCGCATAGGCACCCTTGTGATGCCTTGGAAAATTGGGCGCCTTAGCGCCTTGACAACTATGAAGGGTAGTTTTTCTATCAAACCCTCTGACAAGGTCTAAGCAAAGGAGTATATTATAAAGGATGTTCTAACCGTCAATGAAAGCTGATTGGAGCTGATTGGTTCATGCTAACTCAGCTATCCACCAATTGTATGAGTTTATTTGCCATAATTTTTGCTATGAACTTATATAAGGTGTTGCACAAAGCAATGGGCCAGAAATCCGAAGCGGAACGAGCTCCCTCAGCCTTTGGAAGCAAGCACAATAATGTTTGATTAATCAGAGACATGAGAGGGTGAGGAGAAAAAAACTCACTGAATAGCTTTGAGAAGATCCAGCTTCACAATGTCCCAAGCTGCGGAGAAGAAACCTATACTGAAACCATTTGGACCTTGAGCCTAATGGGAATTTGAAGATCTGATGACAAAAAGGATCTCTTCCTTAGATAGAATAAAAGCAAGAGTAGATTGCTGCCCCATAAAGAAGTTTATCAATTAGATTGCTAGGGATTCTTCTAATGGGAAGAAAGAAGGACGACCTATAGATGTTCTTGAAGTACCCTTCCAATTCCTCCTTGATGGCTTCCACGGTAGAGATGCAAGAACCTTCAGAAGAGATGAGAGAGGTTATAGCGTTCTTGAGCTTATTAGTCTTCAATGACTGATAGAAATAGCCTGTATTCTGGTTTCTCAATTTAAGCCAAGTTGATTTCTGTTTAAAGAAATTCTCCTCTCGACTCTCTAGAGTAGCCAACTAGAGAGATAACTCCTGTGCCATTAGAATTAGATCATCCTTAGTCACTTGTAGACTAGCTTGTAGCCTTGGACAGAAGTGAGCTTCCTTCTACATTCTTGGACATCCTTGGTGATACTACCAAATGTGTCCCTATTCCACCGAGTAAGAGCATGCTTGATCTCTCTTAAGGTTTTGGCGAAAGCTGATGAGGGGAAGGCAGGTTTACTTATCTAGGGATCTCGAAGTCTCTTTCACAAGTAATTGAAAATCCTTGTGATTGGACCACATATCAAAGAAATGAAGGGCTTCAGACCAAATATGACATAAGGGCTGAAGGTCAACTGGATCGGACTATAATGCGAGATCCCAGAGCTGTCAATGAAGGCCTCAAAAGAGCTGAAAGAGGAGAGCCAATTGACATTTACCAAGAACTTGTCCAACTTGCACGCCACCCTCTGGGATCAACTCTCCTGTTGTTCCATGTGAGTTTCAAGCCAATCCAATTCAAGTCGCCTACCCCAATTTCATCAAGACAAGTGTTGAAATCTCCCAATAAGCCATCATCAATGTGACTATATTAGTTCTCATGGTCATACCTCACAACGTGAAATCGCTAATGATCCCCCAATGATTGTCACTGATGGAATGAGCTAGGTTTCTCAGATCATCCCATATCAGCTGACTTCGAGGCATATACTAAAGTTACATAGGAACTATGTGGCACTCCTTATGTTGCAGTTGGACACGAATGAACTGTCTGGAAGAGCTGATGTAGAATTGTCCCACAAAATTCAAAGCCAGCCATTGGAATGATGGGAGTAATTGAATAACACATTCCGGTTAGGAGCTAGAGAAGAGCCGATAGAAGTGGCATTGCGGTTTTTTCTCTGATTTCTACCAGGATGCAGAAAGAGGCATGGAAATTTCTAAGGAGAGATCTTACTTCCATCTGTTTACAAGGAGAGTTTTGAGGCCCTTAATATTCCAAAAAAAATGTCTTTATTCATGGAGAATGATAGATAGGTGAGATGCAAGCCTAAATCAGAGATTCGGGCAACTGGGAAAGGGAGCGGGGATCCAAGGATGCAAACCCGGTTTATTTGTAAGAGCCACAAGGAGGCTTTATTTTTTCCCTTTGGCATGAACCTTATCGGTAGCAGATTGGTGGAGAGGTCCTCGACAAGGGTGGATGAGGTAGCTTGAGTGTGCCCCATATCATCTGGGGGATAGAGAGAGTCCCAACCAAAAGGAGTTGCAGTTGCAGCGGCATGGGCCTCTACCCCAAGGGAGGTAGGAAAGCTAGGAGTAGAGGAAGTCGGGGAAGACGAAAGAAGGGGAGGGACTGAGCTGGCCAAAAGGCTTGGGCCAGAAGAAGGAGATGAAGGAAGGTTAGGATAGGTGTGGTCTAGGGGGCCGTGGGTAGGGGGTAACTAATGGGTCGATGACAAATGGGGTAAAGGTGGGCTTGGAGGGTTTGGGTCAGAGATTGTCCAGGTTCGAGGGTAGAGAGTGTGGGAGGGAGCTTTGACTTTTTTTTTGGGGGGAGGTCAGTGGTTGGGTCGAGGGATGGGTCAAGGCCTTCGAAGATCTTCAATGCAAGGAATATAAGAGTAGGGTAGGGGGTTCGATTGGAGCGTAGAGGGGGGGCAAGAGGATAGCTGAAAAGGGAAAATGCCTCAGCCTACAGGGGGTGGAGCAGAGTTAATAACGGAAGGGGGGGAACATCAAGCAATGGTTGGCTGGCGACTCAGGCGCTTAGTAAGGGGACAGGCACCGTCAGAGCCGACAGGAGGAGCATAAGGTTCTTGTCAAAGGAAGGAGGGATACCACCAGCAGAGGGTAGGTCAGAGGGAAAGTCAAACATGTCCTCCAAGCATCCAACATGTCCTCCAAGCATCAAAGCGGTTGCATGTGGCTAGGGCTTCAACGCATGCAATTGAGCAGCTGTGGACGGAGACGAGGGCTGAGTCATGCCTACAGCGTGGAAATCTTTCAAGTTATCATCGTTTTACCTGTAAGATCCGCACTCTACGAACCCGGTCTAACATGGGTTATCGTGTCGTGACAGGTCTTCCTATCTTAATCAGGTAAGACAAGACGGTCGGATGGCGAAGCCATGAGTTAAGGTACGAATATTGCCCAATTTATACCTTGTCCGGTCAGACTGGTTGAGCTTGTCCGGTCATCGGGCTCTGCCTCCGGACATGTGACCAGACAACCCAAATTCCAATCCGAGAATAGGATTTGGTGGGACCTACTTTCCAAATCTTGTGTGGAATCTTTTCCCATGCGGGAAATGAATCCACATAAGGATACTCTCCTCATATAAGAGCATTTCTTTTCCATTCTTTCTCATTCCCTGATCATCTAAAACCCTAGAGTTTGAGAGAGGCCTGAGAGAGAAGCTAGAGGCTGTGCAGAGGAAGGATCGTCTCCCAAGCAAGAACTCACCGTCGGTTTATATTAATGTCGTCAAGAAACCAACGGTAAGTTCCTAATCACTGTAGAGAGGTTAGAGAGAACATGGGAATAGGATCAACACCGTGAATGGCTATTGATTGATCCCAATACTGTAGTAGAACCTTGTCGTTCTAATGATTACCAAGACCTCATATTGAAAGCACTATAATATATCATGTATTAGTTGCGACCAACCCTAACGTACCTATAACTGTAGAACGGTATAGGACAAACCCTAGAAAGATTTGAGAGTTCGACTCTAAAGAGAGAGGATTAAGGATTCACTCAAAAGGAAGTTCAAAGGAATGTCCAGTGTGATCTCTGTAGGCACACAGGGTGACTCTGGAGATGCGTCCGAACACATCCTGGAACTCTCTGGAATGATGTCCAGAAGGGGTGTCCGATTGAGCTCCTGTTAGACCGGAAATGCCTTCGGAGACACTCACAGAAGGTTCCAGAGCTTGTCCGGATGGATGTTCGGATGGACTATTCAGTGCCTCCGGACAACGTCTGGTGGGACTTTTTCCCATCCGAATAGTGAGTTCGGATAGGGTCTGTCAAACTATAATGAACCTAATTAAATTCCATTATTTATTTAGGAATCGTGAACGAGCGAGGACGAGTCTCTGAACCTCAAAGACCGTTTAGTATCACTCATCAGGTGAGGGACGAAACCCCAAACTAATTGATTAATTAATTAATGAATCTTGCATGTTGTTTGGTCTACTGTGCATTTAACATGTCATCTACTATTTGCTATTATCGTTTATGCATTACTATTTCAATTGTTATGAGATTGATGTTGAACATGTGTTTGTTTAGTCGGTGTGGTGAGTGGAAAGAGGTTGGAGCCTTGGACTATTCTTTACACTAAAAATGCTTTGTATCGCCATCTACCTTAGTGTGTGTGCACTGTTGGGGTAGGGCCATGAATACACTTGTGATGGCATGTTAATATTGGTTGGTGACAGATCCCCAGTTGGCAAGCCCTAGCCAGTAAGGGTGTACATACTATTATAAGGTAGGGTATCAGGGGGGTTCTGGCGGTGTGTGATCCGTCAGGGCTCTAGCTCTCTCTCTCTCTCTCTCTCTCTCTCTCTCTCTCTCTCTCGTAGTGATTCATGTGGGACGACAACTGTTTTGGTTGGAGCCTGACCGTTGGGTATACTCACACTCTCGTGTATGGAGGTGTGGTTGTAGCCTAACCTTACCATAACACATTGCAAACTTTACCAGACCAAAAGATTGAATGTTACCTCATGCATATTGCTTGTTGCATTGTTCTGTTTCTCACTGAGCTAAGTTGTGAGCTCACCCCAAGATGTCGTTTTCCTTTTACTTGATGATGCAGGTTACACTGTAGAAGATTACATCAATACACCCTCTTATGGAAGACTGGCTACTCTCGATGCGTAGTCTGTGGAAAGTGTGCATCATTCCTCATGCGAGTGTCATTTTTGCGTTTATTTATAGATGGATGTATTAAGACATTATTATTTATGTTCTGATTTTTTGGAATAATTGGATTAATTATTATTCATCACTTTTAGACTCTCAGTTCATATAATAAAGACTTCCGCTGTTATTTAATATATTATGATTATTGATTATGCGTGGTTTGAATGTTGGCCCTGTTCTTTGTGATCCTGGCTTGAACCATGGTTTGTCAGTGGTTCAATCACACTTCTGGTTTGACCAGAATTGGAGTGTGACATTACCAGCTAGACTCCTCAGTCCTCACCGAATGCAACCATGGTCGTGGGCAGCCTTGGGGAGAGAAGAAGACCAGCCCGCTATGGGGGTTGTCAACGTCATCCCAGAGAGGGGGTTTCCAATCGTGACATTTTTGGATCTTGGATTGAGAGGTTAGAGCCTTGCTTGCGCTAGGAGCAAGACTAGTGGACAGGGAGGCTACCACAGGAGGCGCTAGAATGGCTGAACACACAATAGACAATGCAATGAGGGCCTTCTAATCATAGTGCACTTGTTTTTAGGTATGCTCGTTGTCCACCCTGATGGTAATCAAATCAGGGAGAGCTTCTAAGGCTAGGACTTCCACACAGATATGGGCATAGACCAGACAATTCTTAGTCTTGGTGCATGCGTTCAAGAAAAGAGGAAGGCCAAGAGAAGGCCAGGGAGGGACATATAGAGAGGTAGAATCTGAAAGTCCAGTCTGTCCACTTTTAGGGATTCATTCCATTGTCGAAGAATGAAAGCTTTTCTAGCAACATATTAAGGGTCCTTTCCAGGGCGTTCAGCTTGTCACCATCTTCAGCAAAGCGGAATATGAAGATACCATTCTCAGTGAGGTAGACATCAACTCCTTCTTTAGGTTTGCATAGACTTAGCAAAGTCTTCTTTATGAGAACACAGTAATATTCGGCCTACAAACTGGCCAACAAGGGTTTGGCCCCATTCCTTGATCTCATTTTGAAGGGAGCTATGCAAACATGAGACCACCTTATCTTCATTCTTTTCAGTGAGAAGATTAAAGTGGAGGGAAAATCCCTCACCCTGGGTGAGGGGGTTGGAAGAAAAAAGCCCACTCCAAAAGTGACTAAGGAATGCGTACTATGGAAGGGACCAAACCAGGAACACAAGGACTTTGGAACTTTGGAAGAGGCAGGAAGAATTAAGGGGGTAGTCCCTTGAATAGGTGGGATGACATGCTCAAGAGAGACAAACTAGCCATCTTCCAGCTCAGAGGGGGAGGAAAGTGGGCGGTGAATGAGGTGTGTAGGAGGCGGAAGGGTGGAGAGCAAGGAGAAGGATGGGATTGTCAGCAAAAGCAAGAGGAGCCATGGCCGAAGGCCTACCGGCCATGGGCCAGGAGGATGGGAGCAGATAAGGTTCAGGCAGTTGGTTCAGGAGGCCCCACAATTTTCTATTTTTATGAGAGAAGCTTTTGTTTTTTGGTGTGAATAAATGTATTAACAAGACCCCAAAACAGGGAAAAACAGTCCTTGGTATCCAGAAGGATAGAGTTAGGCTCCTTTCAATAAGGCAAACTAAACCCAAATCCTCTGTTTGTTTTGACATAAAATACATGTGACATTTTACATGTTAAAAAATAACCAATGTTTGTTTTCAAGAGGTAAAATATAGTGATCTCTAAGGAGGAGTGAAAAGGAAGTTCATCTTTCTGTTAACACTTGGAAACGAACATTGAAAAAAAAATTACATGTATAATGTCATATGTAAAATTTTCACGTAAAATTTTATGTCAAAACAAAGGAAAAGCAGGAAAGCTAACTACCTTACATGGAAGCTTGATCCCAAGAAGACAAAATAAATCTATTTCTAACCGAATCTGGAGAGGGCCTAGAGATGTGAAAAATAGCTCCACGAACATCGAAGACCATAGCCTCCCAAATCTGGGCGAAGGATCTAGATTTGGCCGTCCACTTCTAAGGTTCCTCTCGAACTAAATGTGGTACACTGTCGCACAAAATGCAAGCTTGGTGATTGAATCAAGGGGGACATGTCTTTGAACTTCTTGGCCATCCATTTCCACTCTTGGTCAAAGAGCAGAATACATATTTTAACAGGCCAGCACTTCCCAATGATCTTTTCCTAAAGACTATTGGAGAACGAGCAAGCAAAGAATAGATGATGAATATCTACCTCAGAAGCTTGGAACAGGCCACACCTAGAACTGGAGATAATGCTTCGATCGCAGAGAAAGGAACCGGTAGTGAGAGAACGGGTCCTCACCCTCCATAAGGTGAATCTCTACTGGGGAGAGTACCCTTGCAACTAAACGACATCTTGGGGTTCTAGATCTTACTAGCTCCCATGCAGAAGAGGCCGAGAACACCCCAGAAGACAAGCTTTTGTTAATGGGCTGTGAAGGACCCTTAGCCTTTTGTAATTTAGTGAAACTTTCCAGAGGCTTTTGAGTCACTTCCCTTGCTCATTTGAACTGAAACTTGACCTCTGAGATTGGTACAGCATCTTCTACCAATCACATGGATCCACTCATGTGTATCCAACAACAAAAGCAAGTTGTTTTAGTTTTGAAACTTGAGTGAATCCTTAAAGTTCAACTTCCTGGGAGGTCAAGATATATATAATTTTATAAATATATATCAATTTTGTATACGTGCAAACTTTTCAGTGAATGTTATGCCACACACCATATTTTTCCTATCATTCACTTCAACATGTCAGTCAAAAGCCATGTGGGACACACAGAATCAGAACATGGGAACTAACATCCACCATGTGTCATATACCATAGGTTAGATTCTGAACCATACTCAGAAAGTTGTAATTCAATCTACCAGAGAAGCACCCCACCCCCAAAGGATAGCTTCACTGATTGTGATGTGGATGTGTGTGTACCTGACAAGTAGTCAGAACAGTATCCCCAAATTGTCGGGACATCAGCACCCCACCCCATCCCACCCCCCCCCCAAACCCCAAAAAAAAAAAAAAAAAGAGAAAAAAAAAAAGTAGGGCAATAACATTAACAACACGGTCAAGTGCTTACATGACATGTAGGACATGGCTGCTAGTGCTGCTCCTCGATGCATAGCTGTGCAGCATATAGCTGCCTTCTGGAATGAGATTTCAAGAAGAGAGCCAGAAATAGCCAAAACTTCCTAGAAAGACAGATCAAACCATGTGAAAACTTACTTGATTTGCCTCCCCCCAAACAATCAAATCAAATTATATGATTCAAATGAACATTACCAAATCTCCCTTTTAGTACTGCCTTATTGCTCATGAAAGAAAACACACCCACACATCATATAATAAAAGAATTAAACCTTTGGACAGCCGCGAACAAATGCAGATGCGAAGTTAGTGTAGGCCTCCACCAAGTCAGGCTCCTGGTCACATATATATGAAGAACTAAGAGCTAGTATTGAACCTGCAGAGGTGAATCTCTCAAAGGCGTTGATGAATAGAGGTCCATATTCTTCTGTATGACCAAATTCTTCAATCACAACAGCAGCTGATAAAGAATAGATTTGCCCAAAAGATAAGACCATGAATAAGTTAAGCGAAACATAATGGATCACTGCCACCAAGTATAAAAAAAACCCATATTTCATCTCACGTCATATTTTAAAAGATGAACAAAGTCAAAGATGAAGAAGACATATGCTTATACAAAAACAGGAAGGCAGAAAGTTATATTTCACAAAAGGTCAGGAATTGTAGAAACTCTGGATAGTTGTTATACTAATGTACCCAGGGGCAAAGCTATGGGGTACTTGGGCTTAAGATTTTGAAAATGCTCTTAATGAGGAAGGGAGTTACAGCAAATGTGGGCATCATGGCAATCCCTTAAGTTTCCTGTGTTTCATGTCCCCCATACCACCTTTTCTACATACGACATTATTTCTACTTTTATAGATAAAGATAAAAAAATGAAAAACTAATGTATTTGTAATCTATTTTGTAATCTAATGTATTCTGAAAATATGATATGAGAAATTTCTAATTTGACATATAAAATGCAAATATTAAAAGGAGAAAAATATTATGAAGGTGATGTCATTACATTAATTGGATAGGTTACTTTATTGGAGCCTTGTCAAGGATTTATATGGCCATTTGAATTTTTATGTAGGTATGATATCTCTAGGATAAAAAACATGTAAACTTTCATGGGTTGTCTCCTCAAATGTAATAGTAATTTTCTCTTTGAATTTTATCCACTCAATTATTTTGTTGAACATTAGCTCATTTCATGATATGTCTTTTTTTTATTACTACTTATTGTTTACTTAATTTAGTGTCATTTGGATACATTTTTTCTTTTTTGTGTTTCCATTTTGAAAATAAAAACAAATCCAAACAGTTATTAATCCCAACTACTAGTGGATTTAGTCCATTTATTATAAGGGTAAAGTTTTCCCACAGGTCCATTTAGGAAGCCATAAACTAAACAGCCCTAAAATTTGCCACATGGCAGAACAAATGCAGCCCAGATTTTGTGGACATGGTAGATCCAAGGTTTAAGTAGTAAAGTTGGGTATCATATCGGTCGGGTGATTTTAAGAGACGATCGTAACATATCCAGGATACGCAAGATACGATAGGACACAAGCAAGATACGCTAGGAAATGCCTAGGGAACATGCAAAATACTAATTTGAAGCATACTATATCATAAATAAGTGGAAATTAGAGTGTCACACATGCATTATTGTCAAAGCGTCGCCTAGGCGAACAACATTCCCAAGTTTAATATGTTCAATAGCCTTATGGAATGTGTTTTTAAGTTAAATGCATTTGATACTTTTAATTCTTGTATTGGTGTGTGCATGAGTAGCACACTGCAATTAATAGTATCATTTTTTTAACAAAAGGGGAAAATCGGAATGAGGGATGCAACCCTCAAAGTCTCGACTCTCGTCGACCCTTCTGCCCCTGCGACATTGTGAGCCCATCTTCTGCAACTCAGGCAACTCCGACAGAGGCAACAAGTATGCTTTTATCTTGTTCTTTCTTCTGTTTTTTTTTTTCCCCTTCTTCCTTCTCAATTCTCGTACTCTTTTTTTTTATTCCCCTTCTTCTTCGGTGGCCACTGCTGTTCCAGCTGTTCCAGTGGCAGCAGTGGCCACCTCTGCTACAGCTGGTCTCCGGTGACAACGGTGGCTCCTGCTGGTGGTGGTGGCAATAGCCGCTGTTACTGTTCCTTCTTCTTCCTCTTCCTCTGGTGGTGGCAGCTGCGGTGGGCTGCTACTGCTGCTCCGCTGGCGACAGCATTGGCCGCTGTTGATGCTGGCGGCGGCCACCTCCTCCTTTGCTTCTTCTTCCTCCTCTTCTAATGTCATTGAATTTTTGTTTTTGTTTTAAATTCCCTGAGTATTGAGTTGGTATCGAACCATATTGGTTCACATTAATCGATACAAACCTGTACAGAAGGATATCATTATTTTTAAAAAATGTACTGTATACCGATACCAATCCGTATCAGCTGATATAGTACTTAATTCCATGGGTAGACCCGTAGGTTTTAAGCTGACATGTTAAGTTTCATTCCAGTTGGAGTTTGCCACGTGGTAAAATCATAGTTGTCAAGCCGTCGCCTAGGCCTTGCCTAGGCATCCAGACAGATTTTGTAAGCCTGGTGTCAGGGCGCCTTATCACCCTGGGCGACCGCCTTATTTGGAGCAACATTTATCAGGCAATACTCATTTATGACTAATATCATTTAAGTAAATGATTTCATTTACTTAAGATATTATTCATAAATAAGCAAATACCTCCCCCCCCCTCATTTGAATCTAATAAAAATAGTTTAAAATTCAAATTCCAAAAGGATAAAAAGTCAACCCTCCAGTTCAAGAACAAAAACTGTATTTTTGGGTGCGGGGGCTATTTTCAACTTCCAAATGCTAGGCTTTTTTCCAAATATAAAAATTCCATAAATCTTATTATAGTAAAGCATCACTAAAAACCAAGAACGCGCCAAAATAATCTCTTGCTTTGACGCCCAAAAAATAATTTACATTCAGATGACTTTAAACAGCATTCGCGTACTCCGAACAAGGTTTGACTGGAGTGTAACTCCTTTATCATAACTTGGATTCAAGTAATCTCGGATTTGTTAGAAAGCTGATTATGCTAGCTTTGCAATGAATTCGAGATTGCTTGAATCTGAACTATATTGAAGGAGTTACGTTCCGGTCAAATTTGTTAATAGTACGCAAATGTTAGTCATAAATACGTGTTGCCTATTTAACTCATTATTTTTTGCCTTGTTGGTTTTCTCATGTTAATTAAGTTATGTCTTAAATGTTGATTATTTATGTAGAATGTTGCATATATATAAACATTAATATTCTAGAAATAAAAAAAAATACACAGGGAACGCTTTGGTCGCCTAGGCAACACCTAGGCGGGCGCCTAGGCGCCCAGGATGGCCTCGAATGCTTTGGATCGCCTTGTCGCCTTGACAACTATGGGTAAAATAAAGCTTTGAAAATCTACGGCTATGTGAGAATGCAGAGTATGGTTTGAGGACAGAGTACTGTAGGCGTGCATAGAAATACAAGCTATGCATGCAAATACACAAGAGGGTAATTCATTGAATTAGGTTCAGAAATTTTGGGACATAGCTAGTCCAGACCATCTATCCATGGATCAGAATTGCCACATCATCTATCCACATGGCTCAAAATGATGGACCGTTTAGAAAGCCTTGGGGCCAAGTGGAGTCATTTTTCTTTTTTTTTATAAATGTTAGTAAATTAAGGTACCTAGTTCTAATGGAAATTTATACATTTACTAGTAGTAGGTCAACTGTAAAGTAGGAAATCTACAAAATTTTTAAAACGTAATTGACCGGATGTTTGAACGGGGTTAAACAACGACAACAACAAAGCCTTATCTCAACAAAATGGGGTTGGCTATAGGATTCTTGCCCTCCAATCAACTCTACGTGAGGCATAGTCTGAGGATTCAGTCATTTGGCTTCGAGGCTTATCTTGGTTTCGCAACTAACCGAGATGAAACCCAACCTCAGTACTAAAATGCTTGGGTTTTTAACTAGAGTTGATTGGTTCGACCCAAAATCAGGTATCAACATATAAAATGCACAAGTTTTAATCGAAACTTGTTTGTTCAGCACCTAGGGCTGAGGTGCCAATTTCAGGCCCGCACCAGATAGCCCGACTAGCGAAGTCCGAAACCGGATCGGCCCGATTATTAAATGTGTCGCGCACTCGGGCTTAGGCCCATACCAATTATTAAATAGGCATTAACGGTGCAAGGGTGTAACCCGACCAGATGAACAGAATATAACTTTAAACCGATGCAACCCTAAAGCTAAAAACCTAAAACAGTAAAAAGTGTCTCGCTTTCATTTCATGAGTCTTCCACTCGGTCCTCTCGTCATCGTCTACATGGGTAATCACAAGCCCAATAAGAGCCCTTTTTACAATCCCATAAGAATGTATTAAATCTAGAACATGAGAACAATTATGGATTTTAAACCCAATAAGAGCCTTTTACAATCCCACGAAAAAGTATCCATAATCATTTTGGTATTAGCCCGTTAAACATGAGCCCGATTATGGACCGCAAACTGACCGACTGAATGTAAAGGTGTCCATGCCTAGCTTTTGTAGCTTGAATAGCTAAACAAGTCAGTCACAGTGTGAGGTGTTAAATAATCGAAAACCGATTAGGCTTGGTCAAAGCCGACTGCTTGACACCCTTACCCAGAGCTAGGTTTCAACCTTATAAGTCATAATAGGTAAGGAAACAGTACACATGAACAACACTTATTTATGAGTAATATAATTTAAACAAATATTTCTTATTCCTTATATTTCATTTAATTAAAAAAATTCATAAATAAACAAACACCTCCATTTGAATTTGATAAAATAGTCTAAAATTCAAATTCTAAAAGGATAAAAAGTCAACCCTCTACTTCAAGAACAAAAACTGCATTTTCGATTACTTTCAACTTTCAAATGCTAAAACTTTCCTACAATAAAAAAAAACTTCATAAATCTTATTATAGTAAAACATCACTAAAAACCAGAAGCGCAAAAATAATCTTTTGTTTTGATGCCAAAAAAATTATTTTCATTTAGATGACTTTAAACAGCCTCTCCACATTGTAGGGGTAAGGCTGCGTACATTCTGCCCTCCCCAGACCTTGCAGTAGTGGGAGCCTCGTGCACTGGGACGCCCTTTTTTAGA
This sequence comes from Protea cynaroides, assembly GCA_028583415.1. Taxonomy (NCBI): domain Eukaryota; kingdom Viridiplantae; phylum Streptophyta; class Magnoliopsida; order Proteales; family Proteaceae; genus Protea; species Protea cynaroides. The sequence goes on along the minus strand of CM053273.1, from coordinate 695,799 downwards.
GGACTTTAAATAGTTTTCCCATGCTCTGAACAAGGTTTGACCATAGCTCCTTCAATATAACTCAGATTCAAGCAATCTCGGATTTGTTGGAAAACTGATTATGTTAGCTTTACAATAAATTCGAGATTACTTGATCCGAATTATATTGAAAGAGTTAAACTTCGGAAAATTGGATACTGAGCACGGAAATGAAGGCGCCTTATCGAGAGTTCTTACTGGCGGGACCCCTATCTCCTCGATTGAAGAAGGGCTGGTGCTTAAGGAAATAGAACCTTGATTGGAATACATGAATGCTGTTTAAAGTCGCCCTAAATGAAAATAATTTTTAGGCATCAAAGCAAGAGATTATTTTGGCACACTCTTAATTTTTAGTGATGCTTTACTATAATAAGATTAATGGTTTAGTTTCGAAAAAAATCTTAGTATTTGGAAGTTGAAAATCACATCCATGCTCGAAAATTCGGTTTTTGTTCTTGAACTATAAGGTTGACTTCTTATCCTTTTGAAATCTGAATTTTAGACTATTTTATTAGATTCAAATAGGGGTGTTTGGTTATAGAAGGCCAATAGAGTATTTGGACCTTAGAGTGGGTTAGGAGAAACCCTAGAAACCAAGTCGATGACCGACGAGGAAGGGAGATCCGAGATCGGGTTCTCGGATCCAAACCGCGGAACATACCGGTTGGACACAAGGTCCTGCGGTATGCGCCTGCGGCACATACCGGTCTCACTCTCACTCAGAGTGAGACCGGTATATACAGTGACCGGTATGTACCGCAGGCACATACCGGTTTCGGTACATACCGGTTTCACTCTACTGAGATCGGTACCGCGACCAGTATGTCTTCCGAGCCCTGTTTGCTTGGCCAAACATGGTTCTGACCAACTGTGACTTTAATAAATGAATTCTAACTTATGAGTATGACTATGTAGGACCGGTAGACAGCGTGAGCAGATCCTGTGACGCAAAACGGAATAGCTATCACGTGTCAAGGGACAAGACCCCAAACCCTAACTAACTAATTAACAGTAAACCGTTGTGATTAATTTATATCTGTATTGATTGCCTGATGCTTATGCATTTCACATGCCATTGTAGTTGTTTAAATTATTATTATCTGTTCATGCATTTCATATGCTAGGTTGTTGAATGTTTAGGCATGTGTATGTTTTAGTTGGTGTGTGGAATGTGAAGGGGAGTGGAGCCCTGGATATATCCACACACTAATACCTTTTTCGTATCACCATCTACCTTAGTAGACTTGGTGCGAATAGGGTATCAGGGGGAGGACGTGGGATTGTGGTTCATCCTGCCCACCAGACTCGAGCCCTATCTCTATGTTGTAGGGAGTCGTGCTGGGGTAGGGCCATAGATACTGTATCGACATATAGGACTGGCTAGAAACGGAACCCACTTGCAAGCCCTTGCTAATAGGGGTTTAGGTATTAGTACGGTTTAGGGTATCAAGAGGAGGACGTGGGATTGTGGTTCATCTTGTCCGCCAGACTCGAGCCCTATCTCTATACCAGAGTGAGTGATGTGGTAGTAGTGTGGTAGGTGCCTGACTGTTGGGTGTGCTCACACTCTCGTGCATGGAGGTGCGGTGGCCGCCAAACCATAGCACTTTGCAAGTTAAACTTGACCCAAATTGTAATGTTATCTCATGCATTTTGTATGTTGCATTGGTCTTGTACTTACTGAGCTAAGTTGTGAGCTCACCCGAATATATATATTCTATTTTTCAGATCTTGATGCAGGGTATACCGTTGAGGACTTCATGACTGCCCCAGCTTACAGTACAGTTGCTACCCTGGATACACAACCAGTAGAGGACGAGCATGACGCATCATGCGAGTGCTCATTCTGTGTTTTTCTTTAGAAATGGGATATTTTTATTTTAATCCATTGTAATAATTATTATTTAATTTTTGTGAATGATGGAATAATCTGAATAATTATTTTAATTACAACATAGAACTCAGTTCATTTATCTGCTGCTATGTATTACTCTCTGATTATATTGCATGGAATGGTTGGTTGACACGGTCTATTGAGATCCTGGTGTGAACCGTGTGGTTTGGAGACGGTTCACTCACACTTCTGGTTCATCCAGAATTGGGGTGTGACAGGTAGTATGGCTTGTCTTCAAAAAAGGTTACATCATGACTGAAAAAATGGCGCCGAGTAATAGTCAAAACACCGGTAACCTTTCTGAGTACGAGAGTAGCCAAGAAAAATACATTTGATAGACCGAGGAGAAAATTTGTCCACTTTAGGATGTAGGATGCGGACAAAACACGTACTACCAAAAACACGAGGAGAAACTGAAAATAAGGGAGTATTAGGATAGAGAAGTTTAAAAGGAATTTTATTGTGGACGACAAAAGAAGGCATCCTGTTAATCTGGTAGCAGACAGTTAAAACAGCATCACTCCAATAATAATTGGGAACATTCATATAGAGCATGAGAGACCTGACAATATCCAAAAGATGTCTATTTTTACGCTCAGCAACTCCATTTTGTTGAGGAATGTAAGCACAATTGGTATGGAGTATAATGCCATTGGCAAAACAGAAATCAGAGATGGCAGACTGAACATATTCAAGGGCATTATCAGTACATAGAACTTTGATAGGAGTATCAAATTGAGTGGCAATTTCTTTATGAAAACCCTTAAAAATATTAATAAATTCAGACCGTTCTTTTATTAAGTAGAGCCATGTCATGCGGGAATAATCGTCCACAAAGGTTACAAAATAAGAAAAACCAAGCCGATTGGGAATTCGACAAGGTCCCCAAACATCAGAATGAACTAAAGAAAATAGGGAAGATTGCCTAGGTGTATAACTAGTTGGAAAAGAGAAACGATAACGTTTCCCTAGTTCACAAGCCTCACATTGTAATGTAGAGAGTGACTTGTAACTAGGGACAAGAGCCTTTAACTTAGAAAGAGATAGATGGCCAAGCCGATGGTGCCATTGAAGAGGGGTGAAAGTAGATGTGGTAGCAGCGGTGGGAACGGGTTCAGGTAGCTCCAAATAAGACAAACCAGCATGCTCACGCCCGCCACCAATCGTCGCCTTGGTCCTGAGATCCTAAAAGGTACAATAAGAAGGAAAAAAAGTTGCAATACAGTTAAGTGATTTTGTAAATTGACTAATAGACATAAGGTTAAGAGGAAATTTGGGAACATGAAGGACAGAGGGCAAGGATAAGGACGGGGTAAGGGTAATATTCCCATGTTGGGAAGCCGTGGTAGATGATCCATCGGCGAGGTAAACGGTGACAGACTTCGGTGTATCATTAAGGGCTGTTAGGGTAGAAGACTGTCCCGTCATGTCACAGGTATCGCCAGAGTCTATAATCCAAGGGGTAGAAAGGGTGGTAGATAACAAGGCAGTTGTACCTGTGTGGGCCAGGGTGGCAGCGGGTAGTGGTCCAGTAGCCTCTAGATGTTGAATCTGACGGAGCAAGGCCTCGTATTGTGCATTGGATGGCACAGATGTCTGCGTAATAGGAGCCTGGATGGGATATGAGGCATCCTCAATAGTAACATTGTTGGCAAGGGTATCGGCCCAATAAGGACGACCATTTATATCCCAACAGTTTTCCACCATGTGGTTAGTCTTGTGACAATGGGTACAATATTTATTAGCTTTTTTAGAAGATGTCCGCCCATTGCCACGTCTAAGAGGACCACGACCACGACCAAGGTGGATCCACGGCCACGGCCAACAAACAAAGCAGAAGTGTCCTTGACAGGAGAGTCACTTTGTGGGACCAATCCTTGAAGGCGAAAGAAAGCCTCGCTAAGGGTAGGGATAGAGGTTCCTGCAAGAAGTTGACTTTTGACACTCAAATATTCCGGGGAAAGGCCAACAAAAAATTTAGCAACGTAGAACTCAGATTGTTGAGCTTTGATTTTGCTCAAATCATTGGTAAGAGGCTGCACAACATGTATTTCTTCAATAAGCCCTTTGAAGCCTCCATAGTAGTTGCTCAGGGATTTTTCACCAATAGAGTAAGTGAACATCCGCTCATATAGGTCATAGATGCGAGAGACATTCTTATCTTGCTCATATGTCTCTTGTAGATCAGCCCAAATGGCCTTGGCTGTATTGTGGAACATTACAGTGGGTACGATGGAAGTATCAATACTGTTCCACAACCATGTTTGAACCTGAGAATTATCTCTTAACCAGGTATTGTACAATTTGACAGATTCACCGTCTTTCACATCACATACAGGGGGCTCATCATTTAACAGTGTGGCTTTGTTTTTAGAAAAAATAAAGGCTTTGATAGCTTGAGCCCATAACAGATAATTAGAAACTCCTTTCAACTTTACGGAGATGATCTGAGCCTTAGTGGGCTTAGGGTCAGTCATCATGATAGAGAACAAAATCCATAAACAATGTATATAAAAAAAAAATGCCTTATCGGTTCAGTCAACCGATTGGCCAAAGGCTCAGTGTGGGTAAAGGTAGATGGTAGTAGTAGAGTAAATGACAAGGTCCAAAGCTCAGTTCCCCACCGAGAGGCCAAAGGAAAAGAGAAGCTCAAAGGGGGTGATGGATGTCAAAGAGAGGATAATAACCTTATCAACGGGGTGATCAAGTACAGAAGTCCAAAGAGTAGTAGTATTTAGCAACAACATTCATAGATGTAATCTCGATCACCAAATAGTAGTAGTAAAATAGAAAATTGTAGTTACATAGAGAGAGCAAAAATATCAAAGGCTAATTAAACCAAGAGTTCTTTGATCAGTGATGGCTAAGGATCTAGTGCTCTAATACCATGTAACAATTTCTCAAAGAAACAACCAGCAAGTATACAACCAGAAATTAAAAGAAAAGAAGATTGAAGAGGAAAGAAAGAGAAAGAGAGAGAGAGAGAGATTTCGACACAACAATGTGCTGTAGCCCAAATCATTGAATAGCTCTTCTCTCTATCTTGTATTTATAGAGAAAAAAAATAAACAGATTTATAAGGAAAGTCTCTATTCTAAAAGAGATAATAAGAAAAGATTACAATAAGATTACAATAATAAAATAAAAGAAAATAAATCTGTAATTGATTAAAGAAGGAAGAGAAAGGGGAGCAGCACTAGATATTGCTGGCGTTAGCTAGCGCCAACTATATCTAATAGGTCCCAGTGGGTCTATGGGACAACTTCGTAACAATATATATATATATATATATATATATATATATATATATATATATATATATATATATATATATATATATATATATATATATACGGTAAACAAAGACTTTCCAATAGCCAGCAGGTCAAAGCCTTTTTTGGGGTCCAAGGGTGCCCCCCCTATTACCCAATTCCTGTCTCCGGAACTACGGAGATAGGTGACTTTCTGCAATGGCCCTCCACCTCGTTGGGAAAAGTGAAAGGAAATAACAAGCCCTAAACTAAATACCAACTAGCAGCTTATCAACCACCGAACACAGACTCATGTTGGCGATGCCATGGTCAAGTAAGAGGACGATCCATTCACCTCAAAAGAAAAATATCGCCTCTCAAGTAAGCCAAACGATTAACGTTAAAGAAAAGGACCACCCACCCAACAAAGAGCGAGGGGCTTCGTTAGAAGCCAAGTACTTCACAAAAAGAGTGGAAGGCGAAAGGAACTTATACAACATTAGAGGAGATTTTCTGTACTGTATAAATAGCTCGGAAGAAGAATCACGCATATATATATATATATATATATATATATATATATATATATATATATATATATATATATATACACCAAGTCTACATATTTTCTTAAAACACTCAAACAATCAATAGGTCTTATGTAGGCTGTCATGATTTTGAAAATATATAAATGAACTTAATATATAAAATCCCTCTCTGGAGCCACTTACATCTTTGGTCATCCAATTAAAATTCCAATTTGTCATTGACATAAAATCCTCACTTTACAAGATAATCATCCGTTAATTAATTATAGTCCTGAGGGAAACTACAGTAGAACACCACTATTTCGCCTACCTCCTAAATGAACAACAACAACAACGTCTTATCCCATCTACATATTGTTGACTACATGGATTCTAGTTCTCCAATCAGCTCTGTTCGATGTCATACTAAAAACAAGCCTAAGCTATATATGTCTTTCATCACCATCTCCCCTAGAGTCATCTTAGGTCTGCCCGTAACTCTTTTAAACCCTTCAATCTGAATCAAATCACTCCACCGTACTGGAGCATCTAATGGTCTTCGTTGAACATTACCATACCATGATTACCATACCATGATTACCATCTCATTCAATATTCTCGTAGATTATCATGCATCGACGCTACTTTCAAATCAGCTCTAAGACGATCATTCCTTACCTTATCCTTCCTATTTTTGCCACACATCCATCTCCACATCGTCATCTCAGCTACAATAAATTTATCTATATGATGCTTATTAACTGCCCAACATTCTGCACCATACATCATAGCAGATCGAATGACTATCTTATAAAATTTTCTCTTATGTTTTAAAGGAGTACATCAATTATACAGCAATCCATAAGCACCTCTCTATTTTGTTCATCCTATTTTAATCATTTTTGAAACACCATCCTCTATATCACCTTCTTTATTATGATTGAAACTTCATACCTAAAATAATTACTTTGCTATATCTCCCTCTCATCAATATTCATTACCTCACTATACGTCCTTGTGTAACCAAAGTTACACACCATATACTCCGTCTTCGTCCTACTTATCTTAAAACCTATTGATTCCAATGTTGATCTTCATAGCTCCAATTTTACATTAATCCTTGCTTTTGTTTCCTTCACCAAAAAAATATCATCAGCAAAAGGCATGCACCAAAAAACTTCATCTTGAATGTCTCTGATTGAATCCATAATGAGGGCAAACAACTAAAGGGCTTACAGTTGATCCTTGATGTAACTTAATTGTAGTTGAGAATTCACTACTTTGACCCCCCACAGTTCTCATACAGTCACCACATTATGATACATATCGTTGACTATGTCCACATATTTGCTTGAAACACTTTTCTTCTTTAGGACTTGCTAGATTGACTCTTTAGGAACTCTGTCATAAGCATTTTCTAGGTTAACAAAGGCCATATGGAGGTCCTTTTTGCCTTTTCTAAATCTTTCCATGAGTCTCCGAAGCAAATAAATAACTTTTGTAATAGGTCTATCTGGCATAAAACCACAATGATTCTCCGTAATAATAGTTTCTTGTCTCACATTTCAACAACTCTCTCACATAGTTTCATAGTATGACTTATTAGTTTTATGCCTATGTAGTTATTGTAGCTTCGAATATCACTTTCATTTTTATAAATTGGAACCAAAATGCTTCTCCATTCATTTGGCATGTTGCTTGTGCTCATAATCTTATTGAAGAGATTCGTTGGCCAAGATAACCCAAAAATACTTGAAGTGTCGTTCATTTAGTAGGCTGTAGAAATTATTGTTCCATCGCTCTTTGATGTCTATATCCCTTATTAAACTTTTACTAGGGTTGCAACAGGGTCGGGTTGGGCCAAGAATTTTAAACCCCCAACCCGAACCTGAATATGTTAAGTTTAGCACAGGCCCGCACTGGCCCTGACTCAGGGCCTAAAAAGGCCAACCCGGACTCTACCCTGCCGGGCTTAGCACAGTCCAAGCGCCCCTTGATTGGCCCAGGTCAGGTTGGCCCTGACTCAAGGTCAGGTTGGCCCTGACTGGCCCTGACTCATGGTCAGGCTGGCCCTGTTTTCAAATCGTTCCCTAAACATATGTCGCTGACCTGTTTTCCAACCCACCTTTCAATTGTAAATGAACCCATGAAATTCTTCTAAAAACCTAAAAAATGCAAGCCATAAAAAGAAGAACTAGTTTAATGGAATTGGGAAATTTAGAATTGAGGAAATCATATATACAATTATGTAAATAAACTATTAAGTATATAAAACACAATGCCTACAGGGTCAGGTTGGGCCGAGCTAGGTTCACCCAAGGCCCGGCCCAACCCTGCCAGGGTTTAACAAAACATGGACACAAGGCCGGTCTTGTTCGGGCTCAGAGTGGGTTCGGATTGACAGAGCCAAACTTGCACCTCTAAACCCTATCATCTGCACTTATAATACATCCAACATGGTCTAAAACTCTACTCTTCCTTTCCTTCATCTTAGCTACTTTATAGATAGATTTTTCTCCTTCTTTTGTGCGCAAATTGTTATAAAGATCTTCATATTTTTCAGCCTTACTTTTCCCTCAATCTTTTGGCTTCATCTATAGAAACTTGCACCTCTAAACTCTACCATCTGCACCATATTTGTCAAGGCGACGCCTAGGCGTCGAGCAGATTTTGTAAGCCTGGGCATCAGGGCGCCTTATTACCCTGGGCGACCGTCTTGTTTTCAATGTGTCTTTTTTTGCTCTTAAGAACAACACTTATCAGGCAATACTTGTTTATGACTAATATCATTTAATTTTATATTTCATTTACTTAAAATATTATTCATAAATAAGCGAATACCCCCCTCCCCCATTTGAATCCAATAAAAATAGTCTAAAATTCAAATTCCAAAAGGATAAAAAGTCAACCCTCTAGTTCAAGAACAAAAACTATTTTTGGGTGCGGGAGCGATTTTTAACTTCCACATGGAAGGCTTTTTTCCAAATATAAAAATTCCATAAATCTTATTATAGTAAAGCATCACTAAAAACCAAGAACGTGCCAAAATAATCTCTTGCTTTGATGCCCGAAAAATAATTTATATTCAGACGACTTTAAACAGCATTCACGTACTCCGAACAAGATTTTACTGGAGTTGATAGCTGCTTGAATCCGAACTCTTTCATTATAACTTGGATTCAAGAATATCGGATTTGTTAGAAAGTTGATTATGCTAACTTTGCAACGAATTCGATATTGCTTGAATCTGAACTATATTAAAAGAGTTACGCTCCGGTCAAATTTGTTAAAAGTACGCAAATATTAGTCATAATTACGTATTGCCTACTTAACTCATTATTTGTTGTCTTGTTGGTTTTCTCATGTTAATTAAGTTATGTCTTAAATGTTGATTATTTATGTCATAGTTGTCAAGGCGCCAAGGCGAACCAAGGCGATGGAGGCTTGACTGGGCGCCTAGGCGATCAAAGCGCCCAATTTTCCAAGGCGACCCAAGGCAGCTTAAGCGCCTAGGCGACGCCTTGACAACTATGATTTATGTAGAATGTTGCATATATATAAACATTAATATAACATTAATATTTTAGAAATAAAAAAAATACACTGGGAACACCTTGGTTACCTAGGCAACGCCTAGGCGCCTAGGATGGCCTCGAACGCCTTGTTGCCATGACAACTATGATCTGCACTTTTTATACATCTAACATGGTCAACAACTCTACTCTTCCTTTCCCTCATCTTAGCTATTTTATTGATAATATTTTCTCCATCCTTTGTGCTCAGATTGTTATAACGATCTGACAATCATTTTAGCTTCATCTCTGGAAACTCCATACCTTTTTAAATCCTCTATATCCTAAGTTTTTTGCCATGTTTAATAGCTGCTTGAATCTCATGCTCCCTCTACCAAAACTCTCTAGGGGAGTTGATGTTTTTCTTTCGATAAACTTAGGACATTTTTAGCAATTTTCTTAATTCAAACAGTCATCTCGTTCCACATTGTATTAGTGTCTCCCTCGAAGTTCCACATTCCTTGTTTGATCACATTATTAATAAAAGCTTTCATGATATTTCCTTTTAAGCTCCACTACCTTATCTAGGGCAAAAGCCTTGACCTTTCTTACAATTCGGGATAAAGAGACATATCCATCACTAATAATCTATGTTGAGTGATTAGGCTCGCCTTAGTATAACCTTACAATCCTTATGCAACAACCTATCAGACCTTCTAGTTAGAAAGAAATCTATTTAGCTACTATGATCCCACTTTTAAAGGTGACTAGATGGTCATCTCTCTTTTTAAAGTATGTGTTTACAATGGATAAAAATGAACTTATATTTTATCAATAATTAAATTAAGCTTCTTAACAAGAAGTCATGTGATCAGCATATGATGTACCACAAACACAAAAAGCAAAAGTTCAATGAAGCCATCCGTATGGCTTTGATTGACAAAAGGTGTCAACCAAAGCCATCTGATCAGCTCATAATGTGGACACCACGGATGCTGCTTATCTAATGGATGAACTTGATATGCAATTTTCCAAAAATCAATGAACCCTCAGAGCAATTATCCATAGGAAACATCTCCTCCTAGAAATCACAAAGAATTTAAAAAAAAATTTCATCTACACCCCATTAAGGATTGCTAACATCATCTATACCCACAAAATTGCAAAAACATCACCTACCACCCAAAAACTTCGTGTGCTAATCAAAGAAGTCCACTTCGTCACAAGATTCCCGTTAGATGTTGATGTCAACTGCATTAGACTATTTCATGGATGATATTGCCCTTAAAGTAAAGGTAAAAGACAATCTTACCCTTATTCTTCTTTCTTTTATTCTTTCCTTCTTCTTCTATTGCTCTCGAATCGGTCGATTCTGAATTTCAGAATCTTGAGTTCGCTATAATCCACATGGTTTCTGCTCCTTCTACCTTCTTCCGTCTTCCCATTAGCCCTCTTTTGTCTTGAACGGAGCAAATGAGAGAACGGAGAGGGAGATGGTCCTTTCAGGTGGACGAGTTAAAACACAAGGCGTATTTGAGGAATTTTCCATTGACTGCTCGATTGAAATCTTAATGGGGAGCATGGTTCCTTGCTGCCTATGTTTCTTTGTTTCTATGCCCATTCCCGTCAAGACTTAATTACAATGTTAATGGATAGTTGAAGTTCTAGATCAATTTCGAATTTGGGGGAATCGGAATTCGAGCAATGGGATTCGGATTCGAATTTGGATGTTGGGGTCCCCTAGTATTCATGGGATTGACTCTCTTGGCTTCACCGGAGGTGGGATTTTAGGGTTTAAGGTGTTGGGGATAAACAAGAGAGAGACCAATCGGTGTTACAGAAGGTCTCTCTGGTGGATCCTGCAAGAAGAAGAACAGAGGTTTAGAATTTTAGTAACAAAAGAAGGGAAGAAAAAAATTCAAAATTTTCTTAAAAAGTAAAATTCAAATAGCATGGTTTCTATCCTTCCAGCTCAGGATGATCAAAAGCTGGTTGTAGATATGATAACACAATCTATAAGATCTCCATCAAAACTTTGCAACAACAAACAAGAACCTGGCTCATTAATCCCAAAACAGAACAAGAAAATAAAAATGAAGTCTTTATAAGCCAATCAGGGACAATGGAAGTGCCTGAATTGTTTTGACAGCAGGCTTGTTGATCCTCCTGAGACAAGCTCTTATTCTCTTCAACTTTTGCAACTCTTGTCCTGGTTGGAAGGTCTAGTTGATCCGAAACTAGGTCTCATCGTATTTTAATGGAATCGATGTCAACACTACTAGTGGACTAAGAGAAGAAGCAAGAAGATGAAAACTAACAAAAATGGGAATGATTGGAGAGATCTTGCACCAGCTAAAAACCATGCCCGAGAAATTTCTAGGTTCTGTTTCTTCTGCTTAGACCATTTGTTTTTGTATATATTGGCATTGTCTGAATCTAAACTGGGAGACGGAGATGGCAGGGTTGCTATTGGTGGTTCTAGTGGTAGTGGCCTGGTCGATGGTTGCAGTGGTAGTGTTACAAAAGGAACGAAGAGAGTGAAAATGAAAAAGGTTCAATAGAAGGTCAAATTAATAAATCAACATAATTTTTTAATTTTTCAATTTATAATATGAGAGGTAAAACTGTATTTCAACAATTTTAGTGATTTCTGTCAGTTAAGTGGACCTAGGTGAAGTTTTTGCAATCTTGTGGGTGTAGATGATGTTAGCAATCCTTTATGGGGTGTAGATGAATTTTTCTCAAGAATTTATTATCAATATGGGTAGGAAAAGGTTAACAAATCAATGATTATAGCTAATTGTTCTGACAAACAGGCAGACTCTCAGCAGAAGTAAGCCCATAAAATTTGCTTGCATTTGCTTACTGATTGCACTTGTTTGCAAACTAATGGCTCGTCTGAACACATAATAGAACAAGATGTTTCACATATCCTTGATATTTTAAAGTAAAATCTTACCTGCTCTGACGAAACATTCTTGGCTTTGGAATGTCACAAAGTTTGAAGATAGGCAATCTAGAACTTTTGGCAAAAGTATTAGAAAGTGCTGGCCTGAAACAAAAAGGTTTCACAATTATAAGAAACAGTCAAGTACACTAGGCATAACCTTAAAATAACAACACCAATACCTACCTGAAGACTGAACTGCTTGTGAAAGAGCCCTGCAAGCTGCTGTTGACAAACTAGCACTCTCCATATGTACAGACCTCAATATTTTCTCCAAAATTGGCCAAAAAACGGCCAGCAAAGCACAAACGGTGTCATCTTCAACAGGACCGGATGAAGAAGGCACTGCAAGATTACTTAACGCAGTTCCCATTCTGAAACCATTAAAGAACAGGAGCAGGGCTAGAATTATATCAATAACAAGAATACCAACCATTAAACAGCAATTTAAGAAAGATTTACAGAACGACATTCTGACATAGAAAGAACAAAACATACAGTTTATCAAAGCAAAAAAGTAAAAGACACTTTCTTAAGCACACACAAAATTTTCAATGCAGATGTTTCACAAGAGGCAGACCTAGAAGTTCAAGTATGGAACTAAGTTTCAAGAACATATTTTAAACAGAAATACATATTGACCAAATGTTGGGATATACAAGGTAAAAGATTTCATCATACCATGCCTTGGAAGAAAGCAGGGCTCAGACAATATAATACAAAGCTCCATTTCATATTACAACTATGATATATCTCAATTAGAATTACTTCCTAGTTCAAAGACACCAAAGTAGTATGCCACAAAGCAGATTACAGTCCTTACACATTTCATTTTATCGAGTAAATCAGCCATGTTCTGACCATCTCCTACAAATCAGAACTAAATATTTTTTTTATAGGAAAATTTTCATATACACCCCAATAAGGATTGCTAACATCATTTACCCCCACAAGTTTGCAAAAACATCATCTACCACCCAAAATCTTTGCACCTTTAATCAAATAAACCCACTCCGTCCACAGATTCCCGTTAGTTGCTGATGTCAGCTGAAATGGAACTGTTGATGGACAATACTATCCTTTGAGCCGAGTTAAAAGACGATTTTACCCTACCCCTAGAATCTCTAACCTCTTCTTCTTCGCCGGTGATGCTGCAGGTCTTCTTCTTCCCCGACCACCCATTCGATTCGTCTTTCTTGAATGCTTGCTTGAAAATTTACCTCCATGAAACCACATAATTCTTTATTACTTCAAATTAATTGATTAAATGAAAATTTTCAGACTGGAGGCTTGCCTGCTTCACCATGGAAGTCGCAACAGTTCCCTGTTTTACCACCCAAAAAAAATAAAATAAAATAAAAATCCAGTTCCCTACAAGAAACAACAAAACTCTCTGCACAGAAACAAGATTTTGTATAAAAATTAAATCCCATGAGAGAACTCGTGTTTCTTATTTCAGTTATACAAAGATGGGATTCGCTGGTAACATTGAACCGTGTTTCATCCTACCGACTGCGGTGATGACGGTGAGTGAACAGAAGAAATTAAAGCAGAGGTAGATGAAGTAGATGAAGCCATTGTCGTTCAAGAAATCAAAGCGGAGCAAGAATCCACCAAAGAATCCAAGAAAGACGAGAAAAAAAATGAAAATCGTATGAATCGAGCAAAGGATCCACCAAAGAATCAAGATACAAAAAGTAAAGAACCTCCAAGTAGTAGAAAGAGACGTCACAGAGAAACAAAACGAAGGTCAGTGTTCAAGATTGAAGAAACCCTAACCAGGAAAAAAAAACAGATTTGAATGAAATCAAACAAATTCGTCCCAAATAGGAGAAGCAGATCGTGCTGCAACTCAATGGGCTTTTGCAACTCAAAGGGCTTTTGCACTCAAACTGATGGAACAGATAACCGCTGCAACTTATATAAAAGGATGGGTTGGTCTTGTAATGGAAATTCGAAAGCAACCACTGTTTATTGTAGAATCAAATAAGAAGATAATTGAAGTTATGAATTTTGTCGAGAAGAAATAGTTCTCGAATCTTCAACTGTTTTCAGATAACGGGAGGCTTTCTTGCATAACTTGGAGAAAAGTTCTTGGTACTTCAACTTTTGCAAACAAATTCGTTCCAAGTAGCTCTACAACTCAAAGGGCTTTTGCACTCCAAAACCCTAGATCGTGCTACTCTGAGCTCAATATCGTGCGTTTAGGGGGGAAAAAACAGAGTGGAATTGGGCCCTCCCTCTGATAGCAGTCACTTGTGCGTCTTCTCAGTTTCCGACGACAACAACATCGTCACGGCGATACCATCGTTGGGCCCTCTAGTGCTCCAGCCACAAAAATGGGTGAAAGGAGTTTCCATATTTTGTGGAAGGTCAAACTAGTCATTCAACTAATTTTTTAAAATTTTCAATTTATAATATGAAGGGTAAAACTATATTTCAACAATTTAAGTATTTCCGTCAGTCAAGTGGGTGTAGTTGATGTTTTTGCAAACTTGTGGGGGTAGAAAATGTTAGCAATGCTTATTGGGGTGTATATGAAAATTTTCCTTGTTTATACCACTCTTTTGTAACTGATGCAATATTGCTCAACCAAATCATGATCAAATCATAAGATCACACAAGATTTCACAAGATCAAATCAGATATCACAAGATCAAATAAATTATTCAATTGGAAAGATCAATTTTAGAAGGATATGATGTTGCTGAAGCAATCAAGGAGATATGATGTTGCTTAATTATTATAGTAGGAAGTTATCTCCAATATATTTCAGTTCCTTTAGTAGTTACTTTCCTAGTTAGTTTCCTTCCAAGTTAGTTAATTTCCTTTGTCAATTCTTTTCCAAGTTGAGAACCAATTTTGAGCTCTATTTAAAGTGATGTAAGGCTTAGGCCAAAAGATAAGATCTGCAGTAATGAAAGAAACTTGGTTTATGCCATTTCTGTGAGAGACAGATGAGTGAGAGACTCATCAGGTGAGAGAATCATGAGGTGAGAGGCTGCCTAGGCCTTAAGGTGAGATGCCTTAGGTCATATCCCCCTACCTTTCTTAATTTGTTGAGTCGGAGATTGGTCCTACATTAGTAACACCCCAGATTTTTAGATTAATTTTTTTTGTTTGGTGAAGTATAGTAAATTAGGTGACATTTAGAAATAGGTGCCATTTAGTACACTTGATGCATGGTGACGTTTACCGTAGGTCAAATTGAAAATCAAAGAGTGAGAATCTTACCTATGGAAGCATGGGACACACAAGGAAAGTTTGTGCCAATCCAATGGTGTTAGATAGTAAATCTCAAAAAACACCTTGTGTATGAGCCTTTGGACGCAAAGAGGATATTCTTTATTGCAGGAAAAAATATTGTGGATAATAATGTTTTTAATGACTAAAAGTAGTAGTAAAATAGGGGACTATGTAACATTATCCCTAGGAGTTGATATTATAACAATATAAAGCGATTTAGAAAAATTATAAATTAGTATATGAGGGAAGGCCAAAATCGTGGACAATAACCCACATTGGCTTAGTATCATTATTAAAATAATAATTTTTTATTGCTTATATCATGGGCAGCAATGGGACCCACTCTAACTAGATTTATGTAGTCTTATCTTGAGGCTTAAGCCTTGTATTTGTTAAAAAAAAAAGTCCAAATATAATTAAAATTAATAAAATAAAAAAGGATAAAGTGAGAAAAATTATAAGGAGGGTCCCACATCCCTTTCACGTTGAGATTAGAAGAGGGTAAGACTATTGGCATAGAAAAGAGAGAGCAAGAGAGGGATTAAAGAATTTGGAAGGGATTAAAACTACTAAGATAAAAGAAAAATAAAAAGAAAGAGAGACTCATAATAAGATTAGGAATGTTAAATTAAATTAAAATAGAAAAGAAAGAGAGACTCATAATAAGATTAGGAATGTTAAATTAAATTAAAATAGAAATAAGAAAGGGGATATACAGATATCATGGGGGAAAAAAACACTATGAGAAGAGAGAGTAAAAAAGAGTCAGAGGACTCTTTTTCATCTCACAGGTTCACGCGAAGAAGACAAGAGGAAAGGGTAAGGGTTAGATTTGAAAAGAAGTGAAATCCGTTCCCCCATGGCCGGCCTACCTCCAGCCGTGGCCAGCTCTCCCCCTCCCCTTCCCTCTACTCTAACTCCAGCCGTGGCCAGTTCTCTCCCAACCCTTCCCTTTCCAACCCCTCTACCCCCTCCTCCCTCCCTGTAACCTCCCCTCTGCCGGCTGCTGAGTTGGAAGAGGGTGAGATCCTTTCTGGTCCATCTTCCGCTCTTGAGGATAGCCCCTTGAATGCTACGCCTCTGTTGGGCAAGTGGAATGTCCTGTTCAATTCTGCTCCCTTGACTCTTTGGGAGGGCTTTTCTTTGCGTTTCCAAGAGCCTGAGATTGAATGGAGTCTAAGGTGGCCACCTGCTTGGACTGTGCTTTCTCTAACGAGATTTGCAAATGGAATAATGCGCTTGTGGGTCAATTTGTGGGGCACAGGCCTCCATTTCAGCTGGTTGAAAAATCATTGCTTCGATAGTGGAAGCTGTAGTAGGGTGTGGACATATGTCTTGTGGATAATGGTACCTTTGTGTTTCGATTTGGTAACAAGGATGACAAGTTGAGTGGGCTAGAAAAGGGACTGTGGTACGTTGCTGGTAAACCCATTTTGGTTAGGCATTGAGATGAAACTTTGAGGTTTGATAATATGAATGTGAGTTCCCTCCCCATTTGGGTTTCCCTTCTGGGACTTTAATTCCATTTATGGGGTGAAGAAGAGCTAAGTTCCATTGACTCGGTTATTGGAAACCCCTTATTTTCAGACAAATGCACGAAAGCTCAAAGCCGTCAGGCTTTTGCTAGAATCTGTATTGCTGTCAAAGCCAAGGTTTAAAATATCAGTTCTCGGAGGCGTCTTGGCCTCTTGGAAAACCGAGATCTCGAATATCTCACCTAGACAGTGCAAAAAATGACACCTCAAAAAGGCTGTCTTGGTGGTCAAATATCATTTTTTAGGCTTGATACTTCAGGGAAACCTTATTTTAGCATACATAAACACATTTAGAGCATAAAATTGTAAAAATAATCACTTTGTGGTTGTTTGGGTTTATACCCATGTTTTGGCAGTAAACGCTGAAGCCTGTTGTAAACTTAGACTATTATAATATTGGCTATTATACTCAATAATTATCTAATATAATTATTCAAAAATGGCAAATGGGACAATAAAATAATGCATTAGGGGAATGAGAAACAAAATAACACTTAATTATAAAACTAAGAAGAAAGAGGGAGATTTGTAGGTATTTTGAGAAAACCAAGGAAAAGAGCTCAATAGCCTGCTCTCGATATAGATCTCGACCGAGAACTGGGGCTTGGTCCTTTTATTGGTTTGACAAAAAGCAAAAAAACAGTTTCTCGTAAGATATCGGCGAGAAACTGTCGAAATTTGAGAATATGCCGAGATCTTGGGTGAGAACTTGTCAGTTGTAACCGAAATCGAGATCTGGTATCGACTTGGATCTTGTCTACTAGATCTCATCTCGGTCATCACTGATAAGATCGAAATTGCCGAGATCTCAGTGAGATTTTAAGCCATGGTCAAAGCTGATGCCCCTCTCCTAGATGTTGTGAATATTCGTTCAAATGAAAGCTTGGTTTGGAAATAGAAGGTCACTCACAAATGAAGCCCCCCTTGTGTATGCTCTGCAAGGTGTTTGGGCATAACACTGGAGCATGTTTACCTCCAGTGAGGAACTCCGAGGACCCCAAGCCTGGAAACCTAGTCGCGGTTGGCAGAGATGGAAACCTTGGTATCCAGTGGAGAAATCTAACCTTTCGGATTAGATTCCGAAGGGAGGTGATGGAGAAGATGATAGCGATGTGGCATTGCAGTCTAAGAATGGGGGGCCTCAGAAAACCTAGCCACTAAGAGACTTCCTAATCCTGTAGCAGAAAAGGTACCTACCTCCAATAGGTTCGAAGCCCTAGGATCTGATGGTGACGAAGAGAGATCGACGGAGGAGGACGATACCGCAAATCCTGCAGTTGAAGTGCTTACCTCAAATGGCCTACTGGAATCCTGTAACAGTTTGCACTCTGGGGCAACTACCTCCACCTGCCATCCCCCTTTCTCGCTCTGCTGAGAAGGGATCTCCCCCTAATGTCTGCAATCCCCTCTAAGGAGGTGTCTACTTATAGGTCGAGGAAAGCCAGAGGTTCGTCGATCAATTCTGTGGTCCATCCTATTTCTAACCTCGATCTGGTTCTGCAAAACCAAACCACCCATCCCCCTTCCAACCTTTTTTCTTCTACCCAAGCCCTCCACCTGAATCAAACCCCATCCTCCCATGACCCAAACCCTCAAGGTAATCCAAGCCCTCCATGCCTGATCCATTATTAACCTAACCTGGAAACCCATCGTCCTAACCCACCTTCTAATATATCAACCTCCAGTTGTTAGAATCGTCGTCCTAACCCCAACGACACCTCTCCCCTGCAATCATCAAATCCTTCCCCTTCTGTAGAGATTGCTCCAAGCCTTAGTATCTCTCAAAGGAACCCATCTCCCCCAATTTCCACACCCTACACTTGTCCGCGACCTTTGCTTGTTGCAGAAGCCCCCTCCTTTGACGAATCCATTAAGGAGAATCCGTTTGCCAGTTCTCAAAGCCATGACCAGCCTAGAAACTCGAAATCTTCGGCAGCGAAATCCTCATCCAAGACTAAAGGAATAAGGACGGAGAAAAGATAAAAAAGACAACTGTGAGCTCATAGTGGCTCGTGATCGCCCTCGCGGTCCTGACTGGATAGTGTGTGAGCTCTACTTCCCTTTGTTAAATGATTATCATGATAAAAGGCATGTATTGGAATGTTCGTGGGTTTAACACCATTGCTAAGCACTCGGAAGTGAGAGCAATCATTAAGAAGCGTCATCTGGATTTCTGTATCCTCGGTGCGACAAGGGTGAAAATTGATAAGGTTGTTGACATAGCCCGATCTGTGGCTCCAGAATGGAAGTTGGAAACCAATCATCCCCACCATGATAATGGTAGATTGTGAATTATGTGGAATAGTAAAAAAATCAGCTGCTCTGTGGTTAGTACGACTGACCAACTTATTCATGTTAAAGTCACTGAGAATTGTAATTCATCTATTTTTTACTTAACTACTGTTTATGCGTCTAATTCGTCGATTGAGAGAAGAAGATTATGGGAGGATGCTTGCATGATTCATTACACCTTGGGTAGTACTCCCTGGGGAATGATAGGTGATTTCAATGTTGTTAGATATGCCAATGAGAAGGAAGGGGGTATGATAAATGACCAATCGATTAGGGAATTTGCTGCTTGCCTTGATTCAGTTAGATTGGTGGATCTGAAATGGGTCGGAATGAATTATACTTGGACCAATCGTAGAGTTGGTAACCAAAGGGTTTCTTGCAAACTTGACAGAGTAGTGGTCAATGATAAATGGCTTTCGGACTTCAACTCTTCTGAGGCTCACTGTGAAGCTACCGGGATATCTGATCATTGTCCCATATTCCATACCATATATCCTTACTTATTCTTTGGGCCCAAGCTCTTTAGATTTTTGACTTGTGGATATCTCAAGATAATTTCCAGGAGGTTGTGAAAGCAGCTTGGATCAGAATCCACTCAGATCCGCGGCATCCTATGGTCAGTTTCACTAGAAAGTTGAGGGAGATTAAACATGCCCTTGTTACCTGGAACAAATAGAATGTCGTGAACATATCGAGCGCAATGGAGGATTGCCGTATGGAATTGACTAAAGTTCAATCCCGTCTTCAGGATGCTACAAATGACTATGACCTTGTAGAAGCTAAGAAATCCTTATCTCTTAAGTTGGCTAATCTGATCACCCAAGAGGAGAGTTTTTCAAGCAAAAATCCCGCATTAATTGGCTCAAGTTTGGGTGATAAAAATACCAATTATTTCCATAAGTCCATCAAGGCAAACCAGAACAAGAACCATATTTCCTCGTTGATGAATGATGAAGGCCTCGTTTCTGATGTAGCTGGGATTAAAGTGGCAGAAGATCACTTTCAAAAGCTGCTTAACCCGGCCTTCCTTCCTCCTTGGGAGAGCTCCCCAGCGACCAATCAGGGATCTTTTGTCTCTGTCTCAAAATGTGAGTTTATCTACTCTCTCCTCTGAAGATGAGATCATTAAAGCTATTAAAGCGATTAAGTTATGCAAGGCTCCGGGTCCAGACGAATTTAGCATGGGATTCTTCCTTGCAACATGGGATATTATTAAGGCAGATCTCCTCATGGCTATCCATAGTTTCTTTGCAAACCCAGTTCAGGTGAGAGAAATAAATCAAACATTCCTGTGCCTTATCCATAAGAAAACAGGATCTTATTCTATTGGTGACTTTAGGCCCATTTCCTTATGCAATACTATCTACAAGATTATTGCAAAAATTTTTGCCTTCAGACTAAGAGATGTTGTTGGGGATCTGGTTAGCCCTAATTAATCAGCCTTCATCCAGGGTTGCAGTATATTGGATAACATAATGATATGTAATGATCTTGCTAGAGGAATTGATAGGAAACACCATCCCTCTGCTGCCATTTTGAAGCTTGATCTTCATAAAACCTATGATCATGTTTGATGGAAGTTATGGAGAAAATAAATTTCCCAAGATGCTTCCGTCAGTGGATTTGGCATTGTATCTTCTCCCCCAGATTTTCTGTGTTGGTTAATGGCAATCCGGTGGGGTTTTTCAATTGAAGGCGTGGTTTTAGGTAAGGGTGTCCTATGTCTCCTTTATTGTTCACGCTTTTGGTGGAAGGCCTCTCTAGAACCATTCAGTGGCTCAGCAAAATCAGATTGACTATTTTCCCCGGCGTAACAGCTCACCCACCTGGCCTTCGTTGATGACATTATGATCTTCTCCAAGGGAAATGTGAAAATCTTTAGAAACCATTTCAGATGTGATTACATCCTTTTCCGCCATGTCAGGATTAGCTATCAGTAAGCAAAAGTCTTTATTGTTTCTTGCTGGCATTGAAGAATCGCTTTAAGAAGATCTTAAAAGCATGGTCGGATGCCCCTTGGGAAAACTGCTGGTAACATACCTTAGTTTACCAATGATATCGACTAGACTAACGGCTCATCATTGCTCTCCAATTCTTGACAAACTCAAGAAAAAACTCCAACTATGGAAAGCGAAATTCTTATCTTATGCGGGTCGGTTGGAGTTGGTTAAAGTGGTTATGCAAAGTTCCTACTTGTACTGGACTGGGATATTTGGCCTTCGTTCCTCGGTTATCCAATAGATTGAAAGTCTGATGAGTGCTTTCTTATGGAAAAGGGGGGAGGAGGGGGGACAATAATAAGTTTCTCTATACTATTAGCTGGAATAAGGTTTGCTTACCGAAGGATGAAGGTGGTTTAGGGATCCAGAGGGTCAGAGAGGTCAACAAGGCATGCATCATGAAACTTGTGTAGCGAGTGGTTGAGAAACAAAAGAGTATCTACACTGATTGGATTCAAAGTAAATATCTAAGAAGAGACTCTATATGGACAGTGGAGGTATGTCATAACTCTTCTTGGGTTTGGAGAACCATCCTTCAGCATAGATAGCTGGCCGTCCCTTTCATAAAATCCAACATTGATGATGGTGCTTCTACTTTGCTTTGGCTGAACCATAGTTGTCAAGGCGACAAGGCGACCTTAGGCATTGGAGGTCATCCTGGGCGCCTAGGCGTTGCCTAGGCAACCAAGGCGTTCCTGATGTATTTTTTTCCCCTAAAATATTAATGCTATATGTTATAAAACATACAACATTAAACTCAGATTTGTTTTATAATTTATAACTATATATTATAAACTGTAAAGAAGAAATGCTCGTAGGCTAACTATAGTCAGATTTCCTAGACAAGCTCCTAGGCTAATTAAAATCAAGCCACAGATGTAGAAGGTAGAAATGCTACAGCTACACATCCAAGATACTCTAAATCATCATATCAAAATGCTCCACCGTCCACAGTTTTAAACTTAATAAAAAAAATAAATAGAATATCTGAATGCTGATAATGAAAAAACAAAATGCTCCACAGTCCACAGATAAATGATAATGCAAGGAGATAATGAAATTGTGAATCATGATCGACTGATTGCTGCCTAGAAAATGATACATATAATGAAACTATTAGCATTGCAGAGAAGAATTGGGAAAAAATGCAGAGCGGAAAACAGAGAAGAAGAAGAAGAAGAGAGTCTCAGTCAATATCGGGGAAAAAAAAAACTGTGGCGTAGCAGTCTCATAGAGAAGAATTAGGGCAAAAAATAGTTGCAAATCGGTAAACAGAGAAGAAGAAGAATCTCAGTCAATATCAACATTGGAAAAAACCAAAACAAAAAACATGGTTGCGCAAGTCTTGTAGAGACGAATTAGAAAAAAAAAGAAGTACAGAGCGGTAAGCAAAGGAGAAGAAGAAGAAGAAGAAGAAAAAAGAGGAAGAGAATCAGTCACTCAATACCAACATTCGGAAAAAAAAAAAAAACCTGATTAGTTGCAGAGTGGTAAACAGAGGAGAAGAAGAAGAAAAGAAGAGGAAGAGAATCACTCAAAACCGACATTCGGACCAAAAAAAAATAAAAATACCAGGTTAGTTGCAGAGCGGTAAACAGAGGAGAAGAAGAAGAAGAAGAAGAAGAAAAAGCAGTCACTCTCACTCAATACCGACATTCGAAAAAAAAAAAAAAAACATACCTAATTAGTTGTAGAGCGGTAAACAGAGGAGAAGGAGGTGGAGAAGAAGAAGAAGAAGAAGAAGAGAATCACTAATATCGACATTTGGAAAAAAAAAAAAATACATGATTCAGAGTCTCAAACTCGGCACCGACTTGTAGAGAGGAGGAAGAGGAAGATGACCGTCGACGCCGAAGAGGACCGTTGGAAGAGGATGAAAACCACCGGAAGAAGAAGAGAACCGCTAGAAGAGAAAGAGGTCAGAGGAACTCTGGAAGACCTAAAGCCCTAATCTCGATTTCAAGTTCCTATTACTTTCCAAACCAATTTGCTTCCAGTCCATCCATATACCTTATTAACAAATGATTCCATATATTTGTATGCAATATAATACTGTACGCAAAGCCAATATAAAGATTGATTTTAGAATCTAATTAAAAATAAAATAATAAATATAACATTATATTAGGCAACCGCTCAGGGACTCAGGGCGTCCTAGGCGCCCAAGGCGACGCCTGGGCGACCGCCTTTTGAACAACAGTAAGGCGATTCATTGCCTAGGTCATAAAAAGTCACCCGGACGCCTAGGTGACGCCTTGACAACTATGGGCTGGACAACTGGCATCCTCATGGCATTTTGGTTACAGCTCATGGAGATAGAATCCAATCGGAATCTGGGAGAGAGAGACATGCTCTTATTTCGTCCATATTGACAAATGGGGTATGGTCTCTAGTCAAGGCTTCGTCTTAGAGGTTGATTCAGGCTTGGGAAGTCCTTCCCACGGTTCCTTGGAGACCCAGTGGGAGTGGTGACATCATTGTTTGGGCTGCTTCCTCCAATAATATGTTTTCAGCTTCCTCTACTTGGGAGATTGTTAGATCCCATGGCACCAAAGTCGTCTAGAATGATGTGGTTTGGTTCAAGGGATATTCTCTTCGGCACTGTTTTATTTGTTGGAGAGTCCTAACCCAATCCCTCCCTAACAGAGCTCTCTTATGTAATAGGAGTATCATATCTAGTGGTAGATGTGATTTGTGTTGGGCTGCTGATGAAGACCTTCATCATTTGTTTTTTGAGTACTGTTTATTTAATAGGGTTTGGAAGAAGATCCTGGGGAAGTGTTGGCCATGCTATAGAAGAATCCGTCCTTTTGATCAAGAATGGAGGTGGATCGTCAAAAAATTCAAAAGAAATGATATTTGTGACACTGTGGTCAAACAAGCTCTCTCGATGACAGCTTATCATATGTGGTTTGAAAGAAATTTGCACATGTGGGTAGTTAAGTCAAGATCCTTTGATCAAATTTGGAAAGCCATTATGTTTGATGTGCGTGATTTGACTATGCCTGTCTCTCCTTCCCCCTAGAATTCCGAGAGGAATAGATTTATCCTATCCTCTTGGAACCTGGACAATGGTTGAGGTGGTGCGGCCATCCTCTCCCCCCCCCTCCCCCTTCTCTCTTTCCTATTGTAGATCCCCTCTTTTCTTGGGCTTGCCCTCATTTGTAAGGAGTCTGGCTCTATCTTTGTGATACCCAGATTTGTTGTCCCTTTTTCAGGGGATTTGTCAATATAATTATTCATTCATCAAAAAAGAAAAAGAAAAAAGAGAGAGTTAGAACAGAATTTAAAGTTCTAAAATAAAAGAGAGAATTAAAATGGGATTAGAATTACTAAAATAAAACAGAAATAAAAAGTTAAAGATACCGTAGTAAAAAAGAAAAAAGAAAGAGAGAAACCTTGAGGAAAGAGAGGAAGAGAAACCAAGAGAAGAAGAAGAAGAAGAAGAAAGAAGGGACTTCTTTTCAGAACTGATTTGAGGTGAGTTTGTTATCTTAATTTCAGATTTAAGATGAGTAAAGTTGCATCTAATATATTATAAAGATTCAGTGTATAGACCAGATTTAAATCTGATATCAATATCTTTTATATCATATGAATTTAATCTCCAAATTCTATATACAGTTTTCATATACAGTCCAGACTGTATACACAGTCCAGAATTTGACTTATCCAGTCCGATTTACATCAGTCAATCCACACACACACACACACACACACACTAGATTTTATATCAGGTTCAGATTCATATGATATTAGATTTATTTACCAGTTTATTTGTACTATATCAGATCTATAAATATTGTTATATCCATGGAATAAAATCTCGGCGAGATCTCGCCGATCTCGCCCTTCTCGACAGTAGCCGAGACGAAAACAGGGTCGATAACCCTTTTCGTCTCAGTAGATGCATAGTCTCGCCGAGATCTCGGCTCTCGGTAAATCTCGCCGAGAAATTGCTTTTTTTTTTTTTTTCCATTTTATAAAAGAGAAAACTCACTGTTCTCGGTCGAGAACTCGACCAAGAACTGCTGTTTCCTCTTTTTTGTTAGTTTTTGAAAATTTTCTTATTTCTTCCTCATTTTTTCTTTGTTTGGACTTTCAACTTGCAACGGGTGGTGCTTCTGACTGCAGGGATTGCTATGGGAGTTTCATATCAACTGTTGAAGGTTAGATTCTTGCCCAAAAATGAGATTTTTAAATGAGACTATGAGAGAGGAAAAAAATTGGTAGAATCTGATGAAATATTTATATACGTGAGCCCGATCTACGAGACTATAGGATCATTCAGTATTGAACATTTGAACTATGATGTAATGATTTATAATGAAGTGCTATTTTGTTTCTCTTTCCCCCAATGCATTATGTTATTGTCTCATTTGTCATATTTGATTGAATATAATAGTCAATATTAGCCTAAGTTTACAACAAACTTCAGCGTTGACTGTCAAAACATGGCTGTAAACCCAAACAACCACAAAGAGTCATTATTTTTACAATTTTATGCTTTAAATGTGTTTATGTACGTAAAAATGATGTTCCCCTGAAGTTGGAGACCTAAAAATATATTTTGGCCACCGAGACAGCCTTTTTAAGCTGTCTCGGACAAAATACAGTGTCTCGGCGAGATCTCGGTTTCGGAGGAGGCCGAGACTCCTCCGAAACCCGAGATTTTAAACCTTGGTTATATCAGATTTTCATACAGTGTTTACACAGTTTTTACTCAGATTTTCTTATCTAAATTTATGGGACAGATTTCATATCAGTTTTATATATATATATATATCCAATTTTACTCCTAGATTGATTGTATCAGATTTTACACCTTAGGTAGCAGATCTTGTAATTTATATACATATAAATAAGTACCTAATTCCAAAATCAGATCGGAGTCAGTTTTGGAATCAGATCTGAGGCATATCAGTTGGTATACTGTACAGCCCAGAATCTGCATATGCAGTCCATATTGCATGTACAGTCCAGTATACCAGTCTCATATCAGAACAATATAATAAATCAGCAACAGTATATTACAGAGTAAATACCAGATTTGTATGTGTTTCTGTAATCTAAATCAGTAACTGATGTCATATCAGGTCTGTAACATCAATTATATGGCAGATTTTTATCAGATTCTGCAGTCCATATTTTATATGTAGTACAGATCATATATATAGTTCAAAATTTTGACATGTTCAGTCCAGATTTATATGTATCATTCAAGATTTTATATGCAGGGCAAATTTTGCTATCAGTCCATATTTTTTATAGGAAAATTTTCATATACACTCCATTATGGATTGAAAACCTCATCTAACCCCACAAGATTACAAAAACCTCAATCACATCCAACAAACTGACAGAATTGTTAAAATACAGTTTTACCCTCCATATTAAAAATTAAAAAATTTAAAAAATATATTGAATGACTAATTTGACCTTTGTAATGGAACTGTGTTTCTCTCTTTTTCACTCTCACCCAAACCCTAACCCTCTGCGTTGATCCCCTCTGCGTTGTCATCCACGGCGCATCCCATCTCTAGCTGGCATCCCATCTCTGGCCTCCTATCTCCGGCACTAATAGGATATCACTTATTTACCCAGGTAGCTAGTTTTCGGATTGTGATTGTAATTAAAATAGTTATCTTTCCCATTCTGAGAAAGAGGAATGGACAGGGGAAGGGGTTGCAATGGCGTTGGGAGAGGAAGAGCTCCATGTTTATACTCCAATTTGAGAAGCGCGCGTAGGTGAGCAGGTGATGAGGCCACATCCAGACTGTGCCGATCTTTCTTGACAAAATGAGGCCCCATTTCTTCCTTCTGTTATAGTGTTTGAAAAATCATGCAATAAAGATTTACAAACTGTCCTCTTCCTGCTAATGCTTGCTAACCCTACTATTTTCATGTCACCGAATTCTGCCAATGAAACTGGTTGACTCCGTAGAGATTTAGACTTCATGATTGGCTTCAACATTCTTCTAATGGGGTTCACCCTAACCTTTGGGCTGGCTTTATAGTGATCAATATCAGACCACGAGGGTGAATTAGACGTTCCCACCTTTGCTGATGAGGACTTGTTGAGAGCAAGGACTGTATCTCTTTCCGAGAGACAATGACTACAATTCAAAGGACCAATACTCCGATCACATCTGAAATTCAGTTTTTTCGACGCACCTTGATCTATTGTCTCAGAAGAATGGTTTTTTCTGTCCTTCGTATCTAGACCATAGTTGTCAAGGCGCTAAGGCGAACCAAGGCGATGGAGGCCTGACTGGGCGCCTAGGCAACCAAGGCGCCCGCCTAGGCGACCAAGGCGCCCGCCTAGGCGACCAAGGCGCCTAATTTTCCAAGGCGACCCAAGGCAGTCTGGGCGCCTAGGCGACGCCTTGACAACTATGATCTAGACAGATCTCAAAGAAATTATCTGATGGGGCATCCTTACATGCAACAACAATGATCACAAACAGCATCGGTAAGAATAGTAAATTCCAGATCTGGTCGAGTCGCCTTCGACAATGAAAATCAAAGTTGTTGTCGTCGTTTTCTTGAAGATGATGCTGGAGCAGAGATATATTATTGATCGAAATTAAAAATGGAATGAGATTCTAGGAACCCTAACCTCTTCCTGCGTTTTTGCTCACCTCGGTTCTTGATTCTTTCCCTCTTTAACACATCAAAATAAAAAAATCCAAAAATAACCGATAATATAATTGTGATCGATTATTGCCGGATTGGAATCAAGGATAACAAATCGAACTATTGCCGTTGAGATCGGAAATCACAAAAATGTTGCTGTTCGAAATCGAGTCGGAGAAAAAACATGCCACCATAACCACAATGATCTATCACAAAGAAGAAGGAAAACAAAGCTTTTTGTCTCCACCGAATGTTTCGCCTTTAACCTTCTGCAAATCCCATTTTTTCCGGTACCATAGGTTAGAGACCACGTGGCACTTGCACCGGCATAACTCATGGGTTTTACTTGTGTCTATTTTGACCCAATCCATGGCCGGGATCGGAAGCTAGCCGTGGCCGGGGAAGAAGAAGAAGCTACAGACATTCCACTTTCACTGTTATGAATCGAAATGAACATTTGGAGGTAGGGTAACTTATGAATAAAGGGTATTTTCGTCCTTTAACAACCCTAAAAGGGTAGCATGGTCCGTTAAAATGTTCAGCACAACTGATGTCAGCAACTAACGGAATTTTGTTAACGGAGTGGACTTCATTGATTAACGGAGCAAACTTTTTGGGTATTAGACGAGGTTTTTGCAATCTTGTGGAGGTAGGTGATGTTTCCAATCTTTAATGGTGTGTATATGAAAATTTTCCTTTTTTATATATACCAGTAACTAATTATATCAGTTTTATATTTCAGTCCAGATGGTACATCAGTACAGATTTATATATATTAGTCTATATACCAATTTTTCATATCAAATCCAGACCAGATTTATATTAATGTATTTGTATTTATGCTAGCTCAGATTTATAAACAGATTCGTACACTTTTAGTGACCTAGTTCAAAGGGTCTAGAAGTGGAGACTAGGGGTCAATAAGGTACAGTTTGGGTAATAAAGTTTCTAATTTGGGAATTTATACATGTAAAGTGATCCTAGATTTATGATACTTGTAGGTTTGTGTTGCTGATCTACGAAGGGACGTTTTAAATTGGAGTGTAAGTGGAATATTTCAGAATTGCACCACTAGGCACTTCGTAATTTGATTTATGTTTTGCTTCTTTGCTCTCTTTTTGTTTCAGTGTTGTTTGGATGGATTGGTGTTGATTATGATATGTTCTATTGATATTGATGTTATTTATGCTTTTATCTTGTTATATGTATTTTCTGACTTTTTATAGTTTATGCATGAGTTATGATTTGTCACGCATCTAAGTATTGGGAAATGTTGAGAATGCGATAAAAGGGTAATCAACTACATTGAGTCTAGTAGAGGGTAAATGAGGACAATAGGGTAGAGAGTCACTGCCATCTGAATCGCTATTGAGGAAAATAGGGTGAAGAGTTATTGCTATTTTAGTCGTCATCAAGGACAATAGGGTACTAGGGTGGAGAGTCATTGTCATCTGTATCACTAACGATGACAATAGGGTGGAGAGTCATTGCCATCTGAGTTATTTTAAGCTGTAGTTATACCTCTACTAAGGCAATGGTAGATGTTTATTTATAGCAGTTGGCTAAAAGTAAAGTTAAATGAGAATTGTTTGGAAAGTGAAATTAAATGAAAATTGTCTTGGAAGTGAAATTAAATGAAAGTTGTTTTGAAAGTAAATGAAAAATGAGTTATCATGCATTGTTCATTCGTATTGTTTTTTGTGATCATCTTAATGTTGTACTTCTGTTATGTTCTTTTTATTGGGCTTTGTGAGCTAACCCCTTACCATGATATCTCAGATGATGGGGAGGTTGATCAGGAGCAAGAGGGAGCGTAGAGGATGTGCAAGCCTATCTTTAGTTTTTAGTTGAAGTTTTATTTTATTAGAATGAAAGTATAGGGTTTTGAATTCAAGTGTGAGGACAAGTGCTTTTTATTTCATGCTTGACACACTAGACTGCCACCAGTAGGTTTGATTGACTTGTTACTTTATTTATTGTTTTGAGCTGGATTATTTTGGAAAATAAAGTTTAATTTTTTAGTTACTTGGTTGATCGTTAGATCAGTGCCCGTGAGGGCTGTACTCTTACCTCGTACAGGTTTGGATCATAACAGTGTAAAAAATAGTAGAGTGATAATTGAATCCTGGTCTTCAAGCAACAAAGCTGCTTGGATAGCTTCCAACATAATCCATAAAAGAGTTCAGCATCCCAAAGAACAAACCTGTGAAGTCCTCTTGCAGCAGAGTTCAAGACTTGCACATAAGTGGCAGGATTCTGCCTCAAAGAATGCTCCCTTCCTACTTCAATCTGGATAAGAAATAGTGTTCAACTATAAGCATGAGTTCTACATCACACATATCAAATCACTGAACAACCAAAAGTGCCCTTCCCCACAAAACGTTCCCAATAACATACTGATGCAAGGGATCTAAAGATCAAGCAAGTACCAGAGATCATGTCATTACAAAATGACATGGTAGTGTATCATTTTTCAGCCTGAAAGAGTAATGATTCATGTATATATGGACCAAAGTACAAAATATAGTTGTCAAGGTGCCAAGGCAAACCAAGGTGTTGGAGGCCTGACAAGGTGCCTAAGTGCCCGATTTTCCAAGGCATCACAAGGGTGCTTGGGCACTTAGGCAACGCCTTGACAACTATGACAAAATAATGTTCTGAGAGTAATGATTCATGTATATAAAGACCAAAGTACGAAATAATGTTCTGTAAACCTACATATAAACTATAATAGACCAAATGGCAATATGATTGGTTTTTCATAGATCAATGAGTGAATATTAGGACATTGTACAATAGCATTCATGTGCTTCAGTGCTTGAACGTGTAATATCTATCTATTAAAATATGACAATGTTCAACCATTAAACATTTCATGTAACATCCATTCCCATATGATATTGATATGTCACCTGTTTAGTATCCAAGCAAGGGCAACAACATGGTAGGATATATATTCCAACAACATTATTGTTAA
This sequence comes from Protea cynaroides, assembly GCA_028583415.1. Lineage (NCBI taxonomy): Eukaryota > Viridiplantae > Streptophyta > Magnoliopsida > Proteales > Proteaceae > Protea > Protea cynaroides. The sequence continues at coordinate 664,964 of CM053273.1, read as the reverse complement.
CGCAAGCAATATCGAAACTGATTTAACTTGGTCAAACTGATTTGACTTGATTTGACTTATCAGCATTTGCAGGAGCCCTTATTTTACTAGGAGAATATTAGTCTCTTTCATATTTGTAAACTGCTTTGATTAGTAAAAGCAGTTAGTTTAGGATTTTTCTCCTTATCTTAGTTAGTTCCTTTTCATAGTAGGACTCTATTTTATTTTGTAAATAGAACTCTCATTTAGAGAGTCCTAGATCTAGTTGTTTTCTAATTACAGCTTTTATAAATAAAGCCGATAGAGGGAGATGAGTTTTTCTTATGCATTTTGCGATCTCTCTTTCCCCCTTGATATTTCAGATTACGTTGTATTCCTGGTCTCTCTTGTAACAGTTATGAATAGAGAGATCAAGGGAAACAGCGGAAAAAGGTTTACAGCTTCAGAAAAAGCTTTTCCACCCTCCCACCCTACAATGGTGGATGTACAATGCAAGACACATGTAAACACAATATCCCATAAACCTATCTTAAATGTGCACAAGATCATGAATCTACACCATCCAACCAGTGGAGCTATTTAGTAGCATTTGCAGAATATCCTATACAATTATTATTTTCATTGCTAGAAAACAAGATTGAATGGTTACCATACCATCATCAATAACAAATTTACACAAAAGTCAATAGAACAACAAAATTCTTACCAGTTTTCCTATGGCTTCATAACTAGAAGAAAGCAGTCTAGCCAAAGAATTGTTCCTGAGATCTTTGTTTGGAATAGATCCAAGGATCATAGTAATTGCACAAACAACTTCTTCGTCCTCTTCCAAAGGCAAGTGCCTCTTCTCCAAGCCCTCAAAAACCACAGAGTTGTCAGAATTATATACTCATACAAGAAAAAGTACAGATTCCACAAATATAAAAATAAAAAAATAAAAAAAGAAGAGAATCAGTATATCAGAAGGGATTATAAAGCAACGAGGAATAACCCTAAAAGTTTGATTAGGAACAATAAATGTCATCATTATAAATGAAAGAGTATAAATGGACGAGTAATGTAACAGCAACAATAAATTTTTTAACATTACAAATGAAAGAGACCTAATTAAAGGTACAGACGTATAGTCAAAAGCAATAACACGGGCAGAGTAGTATCAAGAAGAAGAATGCCATACTCGAAGTAGCGAAGATATATGGAAAGATGATTTTCTAAAAGAGGCACCCATCAAATGAATAGATTACTAGCCAAAACTTTTAACCAGGTCGACAATCCAAAATTGGATCCATAGTTTCCATTAGAAGGGTTCACATTTAGTAAACTCATGTATACACAGTATAATACCCGTATAAAACCCATAATTCTGAATTTCTGAAAGTAATTTCATAGTTGAATTAAGAGATACACAAAGCTATTTGTGTTTTATATTTAAATGTTAAAAATGCATACTTTTCCATATCATGCATTAAATAAATATATATTTTTTTAAATGGAAAAACATAATAGTTACATGGCCCAGTCAGGGAGCCACGTCATCATGATCTGTCTTTTTAAGCCACAAAGGGAGCTCTTTGGTCAAACCAAACATTAGAAGGGATTAACCATGTCTCAAGTTTCAGGTCCTAACTTAACTGTAAGGCCCAGCATTCTTTTATGTGAATCTATACAGCCAACCATGTTGCGACTTTTACCCTTGCATTTTCAATGGTTGAACAGAAGTGGCTCTAAATTTGCCTAAGCTGAATTTTTAATCAAATTTCAGAATTTTTTTTGGAGGGTGAATAAAGAATTATATCAAACAAACCCAAGGAAAGAGAAAGAAGGGCTACCAGACAAGCCTACCACCCAAAGAACAAAAGAAGATACACATACAAATCGCCTAAGAAATCGTATCCGCATTTAAAACTGGATAAGTAGATTCCAAGAATTTGCAATAAATCCATTGGTAATCGATCAGGGTTCCAAGAAACAATAGGGAGGACTGATTCTTTAACATCAAAATAAATAGTGTCAAGAATTTGGTGCAAGGTCTTGGATTTGTTCGTCCAAGATCTAAGATTCCTTTCAAACCAAATTGGGTAAATAGTCGCACTGAAAGCCAGCTTCCCAACCTTGTCACATGGAGATTTACCTCCAAATGGTCTTTGAACCCATCTCCACTCCCCTTGAGAAGCCCCATTAGAACTCGGAGAAGGCTAGCAGCGCCGGAGGAGTCAGGAGGACTTCTTTCCAAATCCGAAGCAGCAAAGGTCACTCGAAGAAGAGATGGGAGGTGTTCTCACCAGCTGACCAAAATAAGGAGTAGCTGGGATGAATAGACATCTCTAAATAAGAAGCTCCTGGTAGGGAGGGAATTGGTCAACACTCTCCACAATGAAATTATGATAGGGAATATGACCTTGGAACCAGACGACTTCATGCCTAGGCACCTTAGCATATCGCAAACGAATGGTTTCCCAAGCAGAGAAGGACGAGTGTAACAAAACCACGCAAACAATGGTACAAAACCAGAAAAACAATAAAGAAGAAGAAGAGAGCTCAAGAAATTACAAGAAGGAGAAGAACAGCCCACGAAACCAGCAGTATGCTGGTACCGAAATTTGAGAGTGAGTCTCCTCTCATCCATGGTTCAAGGTTTCGATCGAAACCACAGGTTTGATCGAAACCACAGGTTTTGACCGAGATATCTCGGTTTCAAGCCTGGGCGAGACCAAACCCAGGCTCGAAACAAATTTGTGCAATGTTTCGGTTGGGTTCGCCAGGTTATGATCGAAACTTAAGTTTCGACCCATAAAGTGCTACTGGCTCCATATATAAGTGTCGAAACCAATTCGAAACCAGTAGGTTTCGATTGGTTTGTTACTTTTTCTCCCCCATTGCTCTCCCAACTTCATTTCTCTCTATTTTTCTCCTTAAAACTTCATTTCTTCAAGAGATCTCAACATTTGACATAATTTCTCAAGGCTCTTGAACATCTATCAACTCTCAACTCCTTTCTCTCTCTTCAAGGTAACTCATTCTTTCCATTATGTGTATTTTTCAATGAAATGGTATGCAAACATCATGGATGGCTTCAAACTTTTTATATGTTCGTTAGAATTACCCGATCTATGAATCTATGGAAGTAGTTTTTTTTTTTTTTTTTTTTTTTGAGAAATAATTTGTTTATTAGATTTTCTGTTTGAAAAAAATGATTTTCTTACAACTATTTTTTGAAAAAAGTATGTGTTACACATGTTTTATGGCATTGAATTAAATATATGTTAAACAAAATAGGGTGATCTACATTTTGTACGGAATAGAATTATTTTTCTGTTTTTATTTATTTATTTTAAATTTCAGATATTGATAAAATAATTAATTAAATTGAAAATAAATATAAATAAATGATAAAATATTTCTGTTTTCACTTTGAAAATCTTGATAAATAAAAGTATTGTTAAAAGTATTGCTGTTTTATGGTGGGTTGCTGTTTTATGTAATAAAAGTATTGTTAACTAATTATTTATGCTGATTTAAGGGCATATTAATTACTGAAAAATTAATAAAATATTTTTTACTTATGGAAAAAATATAAATGTGTTAGAAATTATAATATGTTGCAGTTTTATGTAATAAAACAATGTTAAAATGATAATAGGTTGCTGTTTTTTACTTTAAGGTGTATTATTTACTTATAAGATATTATTTATGTAATAAAGTGTTGTTAGAAATGAAAATAGGTTGTTGTTTTTTACTTGTGGGTGTATTATTTACTTATGGGATATTATTTATGTAATAAAGTGTTGTTAAAAATGAAAATATGTTGCTTTTTTTAACTTAAGGGTGAAATATAGTTTGTTTCAATTGTAGTAATTGTTGTCTTTTTGTTCCAACAGTGTAAGTGTTTGAAATGGTTGATGCACCAACTCCAAGTGGTGACATTGCATGGAGGTATGGGATACCATTGACTGCCAATAAGAAGCAGTCACAATGTAAGTATTGTGGCAAACAGATATAAGGAGGTGGTGCCACTAGATTGAAGTGGCATCTTGTTGGTGGTAACAAAGATGTTATGGGTTGCCCCAATGTACCAAGTGAAGTGAAGAAGGCTATGGCAAGCTTGTTGAACAATGATATTGACAGAAGAAATAAGAAGGCACCTAGGGAGGAATTTGAAGAGGCTTGTCTGGAGGGCAATCTAGGAGTGGATGATGATGACATTAGCCTCGACAGTGATGAGGTAGACCAAGAAATGATAGAGGCAGAGGTGAAGAGAGCCAAGGTAGCAAGTATAAGGCAACTAGAGGAGCTGGGTAATCTAGAGAGGCACAAGCAGAGGATAAGGGGAGGAGGCTGAGGCTAATAAGTAGAGGTGCCCTTGAGATACCCGTTAGGAGGACTCAGAGTGTGAGGACTCCAACTACTGCATAGGCACACCATCTCCTCGTGACCCAGATCTTGAGATCCTAAGGGCGGATCGTAATCTATCTACCAGACAGGATAGGTCACAAAAAAGTTAAAGCATTTTTGGACTGATGTAAAGACTATAGTGGGAGATAAAATCTCCAAGTGGATGATGTACCATGGCATTACAGCAAATGCTACCACAGGACCCCACTATCAGAATATGTTGGATGAGATAGGTAAGGCAGGTCCAGGAGTTAAAGGGCCTATAGCTTGGGAGTTGTACAACACCTACCTACCCAGACATAAGAAAAAAATGGTAGAATATGTGGATTCTTTGAAGACACAATGGGAAAGATATAGGGTGAATGTGATGTGTGATCGGTGGACCTGACCCACCAGAAATCCCTCATCAATTTTTTGGTGAATTGTGATGGTAGAACAGCTTTTTTGAAGTCTGTTGATGCATCTAATCATATCGAGGATTATAAATACATTTATGGTCTCTTGAAAAAAGTGGTGAAAGAAGTGGGGATAAATCATGTCATACAAGTAATTACTGACAATGGTAGCAACTTCAAAAAAGCAGGGGAAAGGTTGATGAATAATAAAAAATATCAGCTTTTTTGAACACGATGTGCAACCCACTGTATTGATTTAATGCTGAAGGACATAGGGGAGATAAAACTTATGAAATAGACTGTAGAAAATACAAGGCAAGTAACCAGTTATGTTTATAACCATGGATATGCCTTAGAGATGATGAAAACTACTATGGTGGAGACTTGGTGAGGCCAGGGTTAATACATTTTGCAACAAACTACATTGCCCTGAAGAGTTTTAAACTGAATAAGTCTGGCTTGAGATCAATGTTTGCTTCAAAGGAGTGGTTTGAGTGGCCTCAGTCTAGTTCTTGAGCTGGTAGGACAGCACAGGCAACCATATCCAGCAATAAATTCTGGGATGACATCAAAAAAGTTGTGGCGATATTAGATCTCATTGTGAAAGTGCTGAGAATGGTTGATGGATAGAGGAAGGTCACCCTACCATACTTGTACGCTGCCATAGATATGACGAAGATGCTAGTGGAGGAAGCTTACAAACGAAAGAACTCAATATATATTTCCATCATCAAAGATCATTGGGAGCGACAGCTAAAGCACCCGCTACACTAGGCTGGTGAGTCTTTACTTGATGTACTTCAATTTCTCAAGTAATTAAAATTACATCAGCTTGCATTGACGTATTTATAATATTTGTCAATTTTTAGCATATTAACTAAATCCTAAGTATCAATACAAAGATAACTTGGGAATGCGTCAAGATTTGATAGATGCAGTACAAGAAGTGGTTGCCAAGCTTGAGCCAAACGCAAGAGTATAGTCTATTGTTAACCAAGAAGTAAAACTTTTACTTACTTTGTTGTCAACATAATTTATAAGAATTGTATTTTTACTAATGAATATTACCCATCAAAATTGGTTTAGCTCAAAAGCTTTAGAGATGGCACTGGAGTTTTGGTAGGCAACGGTAGAATCTGGTCGACAATCAACACCCCCTGGTACGTATACTTACTTTATGGATGCCACTGTGGGTTTTTTTCATCATCTAATATTTGTTTCTTATGTTATTTTGCAGCTGAATGGTGGGTCCTATACGGGTCGGAGTCACCCAACCTTCGTACAATAGCAGTGAAGGTGTTATCATAAACATGCTCCGCCACGGGATGTGAACGGAACTAGAACACATTTTTGTTTATACATCCTAAGCGATAAAACCGGTTGGGTGCAAAAAAGCTTGAGGACTTGGTGTATGTGTACTATAATTTGATACTGAAAGAGGAGCGCATACAGTTAAGCAGGGACAAAGATGCTAAAACCCCCATTGAGCTGAGTGAGATCTTTGAGTTAGAGGGAGAGGATGTTGATCATTTGAATGAGTGTGTTACAGATCGTGGCGAACCTCAATTAGATGAGGCTAGTGGTCGACCAAGTCCTATTATTGTTGTAGTTTTGGAGGCTGATGTGGACAAATTTATGGCTACTGAGGGTAGAGTCCATGCACAGACAAGACATCCATTTCAGACTGGTGATAGTAAAACTCAGAGTGATTGTCCGATTTTAATGGAGATACACAGTCACCTTCCGCCACCCAGGGTGGTACAGGTAGTGTAACTAGTAGTACTGGGGGTAATGATGGTGGTGATGACAGATATGCTTACGTGATGAGCCCAATCAATATGACCAGCCACTGCAGCCAGAGCCATTGCCAGCTCCCTTGAGATTCACAAGGGAGACTTAGTATGATCATGCTACACAGGATACTAACCACAGAGCCCAGTTTAGTGGTAGTAGTAGAGGGTACACTAGAGGATCACGCCAGCGGTTCATGCCACAGGAGGAGGTGGATGAGACAGATCCCATAGATACATCGACCATGTCTGGCAGCATGGAGGGGATGCATTTACGGAAGAGTTCTCAGACTGGAGGTACTGGGCATTGGCGTGCACCAGATTTCATGATCACACAGACCTCGAGCCCAACAATTCATGAAGAGAGTGGCAGCGAGAGTATCAGTTCGACGGCACATGGTGGATTTAGATCGTCTATTACTAGGGCTGGTGGGGTTGAGGTTATTCTAATTCCTACCCCAGCAATCAGTTTAGAGAAGAATCAGCCTCAGGTGTTGGCAATGGCACTATTGGATCATCGTTCGTCGACTCCATCTTTCAATATGTTTCTCCTCCGACGTTCAAGCCTACTCTTGGTCCATCCACACTCACTCGATTAGCCTTACCCTTGACAAAGGTACTTATATTATGTTGATGTTACTATCTACTGGTGGGTTGTTGGAGAGTATCAAAAGAATTAGAGTGATACCATGTCGTGGGATACATACGTGATCAGAGGAGCATTATCGCCTCCATCAGTGGTATGTTGCACGTGGTTTAGATGTACTATGAAGCTCAACATTGAACTAATTGGTGAGATTTCTAAATTCTAAGTTCAATCATCAATGTATTAATTTTTAATGAATGTTGTTAATTAGTGGCTTAATACGTTGTGTATTATTTTAACGTACACTACCAAACATTGGTTCACACCACATGTAACTAATTTCTATGTCTTTTTTTGCAAACTAACATTAGAAATAGGTGTAAAATGGTTTAAATAGGGTACACAAAAAAAATCAGACAAAAAAATATATATATTTAAGCCTTGAAACCATGAAGTCAATAAAGCTGGGAGAAAATACCAGGTATCGGCCTGGTTTTGGCCGAAACCATGAGTTGACTCGGTTTCGAGGCTGACTGAAACAGGCCTCAAAACCAGCACCTCGATCCATGCTCTCATCAATCACTTGTATTTATAAGAAAAGGAGTATCAATTACATAAAGAAAGTCTCCACAAACAAAAGAGACAAAAGAAGAAATAAAAACAATATAGGAAACTGAATAAACAAGAAAAAGGAAAGAAAGGAAAGCAACCAGCTAGTGTCGCTGGTGCTAATTACCGCAAGCGACTCTAGGCTGGTCTGTCGACGTGGGCTCTATGGGCCTCTCTTTGTGGGCTATGTTAACAAAGAGAAGAAGCACGTAGAATCAGCTTTCCAAACAACAAGGTCACCAAAAGTTCTTGCAGAAGAGTCTTCAACCATAACCATAGTTCGAAATCTTGGTTCTCGAGGGTGTCTCGACCCTTGAGAAAACCGAGATTACCGAGACCGAGATCTCGGAGAGAACCTGCCGAAACTCCCAGAGGGTAAAAATGGGAGTTTCGACAGGTTTTTTTTTATGGTTTAAGCCATTTTTTGCTGTTTAAGTCCATTTTAGAACCATTTTACGGCTATATATTGCAGGAAAATACTTATTCAACATATATAAACACATTTGAAGCATAAAAAGTAATCACATTATCGAAAAATCGTACATTTATAAATCATAAATCCCACAAAATAACATAATTTACAAGTACTCATTATATGAAAGACTTAAATACTCAAAATGAAATAATACATTCCCATTAGAACATCTCAATGTCTAATCATATGTAGAGTGGCGTGCAGGTTCCGTCTGATCAGATTGACTTTGTTGAAGAAAATATATCTCGGTCTGATAAACAAAATCCTGCCACAACATCCTTCGGCTATAGAAGGTCTGGTAGTCTTCCACATATTTCTCATACATATGATCTGGGAAGTTTCTAAAAATACCCAACCTTGGATACGATTCACTATAATGTGGAGTAAAGTGAGCATATATTGGTTGGTGTGGGGGCGTGGTTCTTTGCAAATTTGGGACCGAAAAGAGACTGGCCCACAAAGTTTGAGCCGGCCCGTGTTGTAGCATTACTAGTATCGGCGAATAATCATATGCACTTCCCATCATGCGGTCATCATCACCGTAATAAAAACCGTGCGCCGGTGGTGCCAAATCCATTAGCACTCCACCGCCTCGCTCCCGTCCACTGCTACCCTCAATGCTCAATCCTCCAAAACTTGTAGACATGCTATCAATTTCAACATCAGGCATAATATCAGGATCTGGAACGATGTCAAAGAAACGATCTTCTTCTTCTTCCACTGGTTGCAAAGGGCGTTCCGGTTAACGAGACCTACGTGTATACCTAGTCATAGGCCGTGATGAAGATGCGCGTCCACCATGATCTGGATCCTGTGTAGTGTGTGTATACTGACTCTCACCGGTCCATCTAGTAATGGGTACAGTCGGTCTAGGATCACCACCACCACCCTCATCACCACCACCACCCTCATCACCACCACCACCCACATCACCACCACCACTACCATCATCACCACTACTATCAGAAGTTGACCAGCCAGTTTGTTCCATTGTATCATCATCGCCTTCTAAGTTACTACCAGTACCAGCTGGGGGGTCAAACGGTCTAGGCGACTGTGCGTGTACACGACCATCATCCGAGGACATAAACCGCTCGAGATTAGAACCCATCGAAGCAGACACAGTGGGGTCGGGCATCCCACTAGGCTCATCCATCACTGGAACTGCTCTGTCTCTCACCCATTCCACATAGGGATCCTCTTCATCTAAAGATAGTTGGAAGACGTCGGCTAGCTCGATCAGCTCTTGTTCATTTCTTTGTTCAAATTTCAAGCATTGTACCCTCAGTCTCATGTTGTAATGGGCGTAGACCAAGTCATTTAGCCGTTGAGAGCCTAATTTATTCCGCCTCTTTGAATGGATAAGGGAGAAAGTACTCCAATTTCGCTCACACCCAGATGCGGAACATGTCTGAGATAGGACTTTGATTGCAATTCTCCTCAACTCAGCTGCATTATCGCCATACAACAACCACCACTCAGCTGCACAAGATGAAGAACACATTTTAATACACATATTAAATAAGATATGTTACTTGAAAATTTCGATTTCCATAATTTCATACCAGGATTGGTCTTATCTCGTCCAGCCACTGCAGCAGGAGTTCCAAAACTCCCAAGAGCATCTCTGAACGTTTTCATCTACACCCATTTCAAAATTTATAACCATTAGCCATTGTAATACATGGATATTCAAATAATTCAGCACTTAAACCATACAACTCACCTCCAGATTGACCAGTGCTTGTACAGTATAATCTGGCATCAATTTTGCCACAACATCTTTTACCGCACCGATAAGGTCAGAATTGAGCCCAAGTACATGTGAATATTGGTACTTGGGGTTCAAATAGTATGCTGCAAAATATGAGTCGCCAGATTAAAATAGAGTACTAACTATTAAGTGGAACTAAATTAAAGACATTATTAAATATACTCACCAGCCTTATGCAATGGGTGCATCAGCTGACTCTCCCATCGATCTTTGATAATCTTCACAAAATGTTTGTTTCCACGTGGAAGCACAGTTTTTATACGATCCTTCAACATATCCATGGCAGCATATAAATGTGGCATGGTGGGTTGGAATGCTGTATCCACTAATCTCAGCACCTTCACCACTGGCTCCAGAATTTTGACTACATCCTTCAGTGTTCTCCAAAATTCCTCTGAAGCTATAGTAGTCTGTGCTTGAACCCCTCCAGGAGAGCTGGACTCCCTCCACCCAAACCAATCCTCAGAAGCAAACATCGATCTGAGGCCTACCATCTTTGCCTGAAAGCTTTTTAGGGCTATGTAGTTGGTAGGCAAATCTAGTAATGCCGGGTCTTACCAAGTCCCCTCCACATTTCTCCCTCAGCAAGTTTAAAGAATAGCTATGGTTGTATACAAAGGTTGTCACCTGGCGTGCTTGTTCAACCACTTTCTTTACTTTTTGGATCTTGCCCATGTCCTTCAACATCAAGTCAATGCAATGGACAGCACATGGAGTCCAAAAAAGGTTATAGTTAGTCATCATCATCTCTCCTACCTTTTTGTAGTTGCTGCAATTGTCTGTCACAATTTGCACCACATTTGATGCACTAACTTCATCCACCACTGTCTGTAGCAATCCATAGATGTAATTAGCATCTTTTGTGTATGCAGATGCATCCACAGACTTCAAGAATGATGTCTTCCCATCACTGTAGACCATGAAGTTGATGATGGACTTTCTAGTAGGACCAGTCCAACCATCACACATTATAGTGACCCCATATTCACCCCAATTATTCTTTAACCCTTCTATCCATACTTCTAACTCTTTTTTAATTCTTGGGAGATAGACATTCATCACTTCATATGGAGTGGGGCTTTAACACCAGGACCAGCCTGAGCAACTGCATCAAAGAAAGGCTGATAGTATGGGCCACTACTGGCATTTGTTGGGATACTATTATAGATAGACCACCTAGCAAAGACATCCCCAATAAATTCTTTTGTACCTTTCCAATTCCACATACTCTTCAATCTCTTCTGTTTGGCGCCAGCCTTTCTAAAAATTACTGGATCCTGCTGTAGAATCTCTACATAATCCTCATCCCTAGCAGTAGGTAGTGGTGCCTGGGGTTGTGCTCTAGTACTTTTTGATCTTCTAAACATAGAAGCCAACCTTCTCTTACTCTGTGTTTGTGGTTCTTCGGACTGCTGAAATGATCTACTACCACTTGCCCCTAAGGCTCTTTGCCTTAACCTTTCCATTTCCATGTCATGGCTGACTTTACTAGCCATTATTGCCCGTCTCAGATTTCTGGCTTCTTCCTCAGTCAAACCCCTGGTATCTAGACCATCATCATCTGAATTATCATCATCCAAACCATGCACTGTACCTTGTATTGCTTCCTCAAATTGTTGTTTATTTTTTTCTTTCTCTGCCCTTCTCTGCTGGCCTCCCTTCATCTGTACAGCTATGACCCTGGTAATCTCCAGAGGAACTATAGGACACTTTGCCACATCTGTAGAAGTCTCACTCAAGTGTTGCTTAAGTCCGGTAATCCCACCAGACATGAGCTTCTTCCCACAAAATTTGCATTGGGTCTTCTTTCTATCACCGTCAATGGCGGTACAATACTGTCAAGCCATGTCAGTACGACCAGCATCACTACCTCCCTCACGAGAACCCGAAACAACCATAATATTTAAAACGAGACACTATTACATAAGATGATAAATAGGGAAATTTAAATCAATAGATTTACATTAATAAAACTTAAAATTGAAGAACATAAAAGCATCAAATATGCGAATACAACTCAAAATACATTGAAATTACTTTTCAAAATTTTAAAACTATGTTACAAGAAAACAAAATATTTTTCCTAATTTTTCATAATTATTTAGATATTATTAATAATTTTGGATATTAAATAAAAATAATTTATTTTTTGAAAAATATAGTCCGACAACATGAAACCGTAGATTGGTCAATGATGTTCAACATATATTATTTTGAACACCAATAGATAAGTATTAATATTTTTTTTACTAATTTTTTATTGCTGAAAAATAGGATTTATTAATAAAAAATTCATAAAAATAAAAATATGTACAGGAAAAAAAACTGAAACCGTGACCGCGTAGATCGGCCAACGATGTTCAACATATATTATTTTGAATACCAGTAGATAAGTATTAATATTTTTTTTATTAATTTTTAATTTCTGGAAAATAGCTCTTATTAATAAAAAATTCATAAAAATAAAAATATGTATAGAAAAAAAAACTGAAACCGTGACCGCGTAGATCGGCCAACGGTGTTCAACATATATTATTTTGAAAGTAAACTGATTAATATTTAATAAATGTATTTTTTAATTTTTTTAAACAAAAAATAAAATAAATATATATATATCAGAAAAAAAATGAAACCGTGGCCGCGTAGATCGGCCAACGGTGTTCATCATATAATATTTTCAATACCATATAATTAATATTTATCATATTTTTTTAATTTTTAATTGCTGGAAAATACATTTTTTTAACAGAAAATCAAAATAAAAAATATATATGCAAGAAAATAATTTCGAAAGGATAAGGTTGTAGATCGGACTAATGACTCTCACATATATAAATTTCATGATGAACCAACATGTATTGAACATATTCATGTAAAAAAGTAAGTTTTAGGGGAAAAAACCATACCTCAAACCTTAGATTTGCAAAGAATATGTCAAAATGAGCCTCCAACAGCACTTTGATGGAGAGATTTGCAAAGAACAGAGGTTTTCGAACCTTAGATGCAAGGTTGGAGAAGAAGGAATGGAGGAGGAAAAGAAAACAGAAGGTTTAGAGAGGGAAAATGAGTCTCGGTCGAGATCTCAACCGAGACTCTTATATAAAGCCTTGGACCAGTTCGAAACTGGTCGAGACCAGTCGAGAACCAGTCGAGACCCAGTTTCGACCAGTGATCTCGTCTCGACCATGACCATAACAACTCAGCAGTAGTATGTGCCATAGCATGATATTTAGCTTCACACTAGACTTGGATATAGTAGTTTGCTTTTTACTCCTCCAAGTAACAAGGTTACCACCAACAAAGGTACAGTATCCAGTAGTGGAGTGCCTATCACCATCGGCTCCTGCCCAATTATAATCAAAATAACAAACAAGTTAAAGGTGCCGATGTCGATGATAAATAAGACTAGTACCAGGAGATTTCTTAAGATACCGCAATATACGACAGACAACCTCCCAATGAGCAACTTTAGGAGCATGCATAAACTAACTAACCAGACCAACAGCAAAGGAAATATCAAGCCAAGTTACAGTTAGATAAATCAGTTTTCCAACCAAGCATCTATACTGATGAATATCAGAATATTCAGGACTATCACAGGTTTCAAGCTTCTGATGCGGGTCCATCGATGTATCAATTGGTTTGGCTCCCAGAACCCCTAACTCAGAAAGTAAATCAAGTAAATACTTTCTTTGAGACAGACTAATACTTTTACTACTACGAACCACTTCAATCCCCAAGAAGTAGTGAAAAAGACCTAAGTCATTCATCTGGAAGTGAGTATTCAAATACGATTTAATTTCAGCAATGTCTGTTTTATCATTGCATGTAATAATAATATCATCGACATAAACGGCAATAATAGTCACACGAGAGGAACGGCGTCACACAAAAATGGAGTGATCAAAGAAACATGTAACGAAGCCAAAATTTGTAATAACAGTGTTGAATTTATCAAACTATGCACGAGGAGATTGGTTAAGTCCATAAATTACCTTAAGCAATTTGCAAACCTTAGTTGAGTTCCCTCCCTGAGCAATATACCCTGGACGTTGGTCCATGTAGACATCCTCGTGTAGATCCCCATATAAGAAGGCATACTTAATATCCATTTGATAAAGAGGCCAATCAAGATTCACAGCCAAAGAAATAAGAATACGAATAGAGTTGAGACGAGTAACAAGGGAGAACGTCTCAAAATAATCAACCCCATAAGTCTGAGTGAATCCTTTGGGAACTAGTCTAGCCTTTAGTCTTTCAACAGTTCCATCAGAATTATGCTTGACAGTATAAGCCCACCTGCAACAAACAACTGAATGACCTTTGGGTAAATCCACAAGAGTCCATGTTTGGCGAGCCATTAAGGCATCCATCTTACCATCCATAGCTGCTTTCCACCCTAGATGGGACATTAGCTTGGGAAAGGGAAGTAGGTACGTAGTAGATAAAGAGAGAACCAAATTTTGATAACAACGAGGGAGATGGTCAGTAGAAACAAAATATTCAGTAGGGTAAGTAACTAAAGAACACCGAGTACAAGAACGACTACCTTTACGAAGAGCAATAGGGAGGTCAAGAGAGACCTCAAGATTAGGAGAATTAGTAGTCGTCGGTGGAGCAGCTAGTGCAGTAGTAGGCGGAGCTACTTTAGAACATTGTTGATAAACCTGTAGGGGTAGTGGAGGCTTAGAAAGAGGGGAATCAGCAGAGGAAGGTGAAAAATCATCAGATGGGACTGTAGGGATTGGTAGGTCAGATGGAAGTAAAGGAGGTGGCACCGAAACTTGATAATATGGCTTGTCTTCGAAGAAGGTAACATCAGGACTGATATAGTGATGTTTAGTACTAGGATCAAAACACTTATACCCCTTCTGAGTACAGGAATAACCAAGAAAGATACACTTGAGAGAACAAGGTGAAAGCTTTCTCAATGTAGGATGCATAATGCGGACAAAGCAAGTACTACCAAAAACCCTAGGATAGATAGGAAATAAAGAGATGCCTGGAATTTTGTGACATTCATATGAAACATTAGGGACCTGGCAATATCCAGAAGATGTTTATTTTTGCGTTCAGCAACCCCATTCTGTTGAGGGGTATAGGCACAACTCGTATGATGGATTATACCATTAGCAAAACAGAAATCATAAATAGCATGTTGAACATATTCAAGAGAATTATTTGTACACAACACTTTAATTGGAACTCCAAACTAAATAAGAATTTCTTTATGAAATCTTTGGAAAATAGAAAGAAACTTAGAAGAATCTTTTATTAAATAAAACCAGGTCATTCTGGAAAAATCATTCACGAAGGTTATAAAATAAGATAAACCTAATCTATTGGGGACATGACAAGGGCCCCAAATATAAGAATGAACTAAAGAAAAAGGGATAGAATTCCTAAGAGTAGAACTAGTAGGGAAGGATGACCGACGATGTTTTCCCAATTCAAAAGCCTCATATTGTAGTGTAGTGAGAGGTTTGCAAGAGATAAGAACCTTCATCTTAAACAAAGACAAATGACCAAGTTGTTGGTGCCAGTAAAGAGGGATAGTAGTGGTAGTTGCAGCAATAGGTAAACGTTCAGTGGGCTCCAATTAGTACAAACTAGCATGCTCACATCCGCCACCAATCATTTCCTTGGTCCTGAGATCTTGTAAGGTACAATGTGAAAGGTAAAAGGTAACAATACAATTAAGAGATTTAGTTAATTGACTAATAGATAAAAGATTAAGAGAAAAATTAAGTACATGTAGGACTGAGGGTAAAGACATAGACTATTTAAGGAAGACATGACCATGTTGAGAGGCAATAGTAGAAGACCCATCAGCATGGTAAATAGTTATAGGATTGTTGGTTTCATGAAAATATGAAAAGACAGAGGACTCACCCGTCATGTGATAGGTGGCACCCGAATCAATGATCCATGATTGAGGGGATGTGTAGGAAAGAAGGGCAGATGTACCTATACAAGCCAAAGTGGCAACAGAAGCAGGACCAGCAGTCTTAAGGTTTTGAACCCTTCGAAGAAGGGCCTCATACTGATCAGAAGCTGGAGCAGGTGTAGATGGTGGAACTAGGGCAGCCGTAGATGCATCATTAATGGTAACAGTATTTACCAAATTATTCGCCTATTCAGGACGACAAAACTTATCCCAACAGGTACCAGCAGTGTGGTTGGGTTTGTTGCAATGAGTATAAAAGTGGGCAGATTTATCAACTTGAATACGGCCAAAACCACGACCACGACCATGGTTAGAGCCACGACCTCTAGAGGTAGAACCCCAACCACGGCCAGCAAACAAGGTAGTTGTATCTTTTGGGGAAGTGTCGGTCTAAGGAACCAAACGTTGGAGACGAAAGAAGGTCTCACTTAGGGTAGGTATGGAAGCACCGGCAAGGAGCTGACTCTTCACAACTTGATACTCAGGAGAGAAGCCAGCCAGAAACTTGGCCACATAAAATTTAGACCGTTGGGTTTTTATCTTATTGATATCAGTGGAAAGGGGCTGCACAGCCTGGATCTCTTCAATAAGGCCTTTGAAGCCTCCATAATAATCAATCAGAGATTTGTCACAAATAGAATAAGTAAACAACTTCTCATAGAAGTCATAAATCCTAGAAACATTATTATTTTGGCCATAGGTTTCTTTTAGATCATCCCATATGGCCTTGGCAGTATTGTGAAACATTATAGTAGGCAAGATGGAAACGTCAATATTGTTCCATAAAGTTTGAACCAATAAATTATCATGAAGCCAAGTATCATAAACTTTGACAGACTCTGGATCTTTAACATCACTAACAGGAGCATCTTCAGAAAGAATCTTAATTTTGTCTTTAGACAAGATTTAGGCCTTGATAGTCTGAGCCCATAAAAGGTAGTTTGAAACCCCTTTCAATTTCACAGTGATGATCTGAACCTCCGAAGGCTTGTAATCAGTCATCTTGAATAGTAATAACAATACAACTAAGCAATATAAAGAAAATTATTCTTCTTTCACCCAGTTTGCCAACCGAGAGGCCAAGGAGGTAAGGCTCAGAAGTAGAGGATGATGGAGGGGGTTACACAATATATCTTTGCACAAATAAAAATAATCTCAGTTCAGTCAACCACGTGGCCAAAGGAATGATGTCTCAAGAGGGGTGGTGGTAGGGTGATAGGTAGTAAAAAAAAAAAATTTAATTAATGTTTACCACATTGACAGTAAAAAGATGATCAAGAAGTGATCAATCACACATAGACAGCATAGTAGTAAGCACAACAAGTCTTGATCATCTAGTAGCACCAAGGAGAAATAGTACATAGTAAAAGCAAAAATAACAAGGGCCTATTAAACCATGTTTTGATGATAACCAAGATCTAATGCTCTGATACCATGTAACAAAACCAGAAAAACAATAAAGAAGAAGAAGAGAGCTAAAGAGATAAGAAGGAGAAGAACAAACCACGAAACCAGCAGTATGCTGGTACTGAAATATGAGAGTGAATCTCCTCTCATCTATCACTTGTATTTATAAGAAAAAGAGTATCAATTACATAAAGAAAGTCTCTATAAACAAAAGAGATAAAATAAGAAAGAAATAAAAGCAATATAGGAAACTGAATAAACAAGAAAAAGGAAAGAAAGGAGAGCAGCCAGCTAGTGTCGCTAGCGCTAATTACCGCCAACGACTATAAGCTGGTCTGTCGATGTGGGTTCTATGGGCCTCTCTTTGTGGGCTATGTTAACAAAGAGAACAGGCACATAGAATCAGCTTTCCAAACAACAAGGTCACCCAAATGCCTTCCTTCCCCGGAGACTGCCTAGCAACTAAATCAAGAGAAGACCAAACTAGGTCCAACCTACTCGAGGAGGATCTACTTGGGTTGCATGATGAGGACATCACCACGTTATGTCAGTTTTGGGCCCAGTATTTTATGTTGGACCAGCTTTATTGTTTTCTTATTTTAGTTATGGGCCTTTAGTTGAGCCTAGTTTTATTGTTTTACTATTTTAGTTGTGGGCCTGTTTTATTACTTTAGTTAAGCCTAGTTTTATTGTTTTCTTTTTTAGTTGTGGGCTTTAGCTACAGCCCAGTCTTTTTTATTTAGTTGATTGTAGCCTATATAAAGGCAAGGAGGATCCCATTAGTTTTGAGACATGTGATGATTATAAATGAAAAGAAAAGGCCTAATTGTGGAGCTCTCCCTCTCATGTAAGTCTTTCTTTCTCTATTCTCTCTCTCGAACTGAATCTCCCACCCCCTTGCTGCCGTAGTAGCTTCCCCTGGTTCCTCTTGCTGCGGCAAGGTTCTTCCCCCCCTTCCAATATGCCGGGAGGTCGCCCTTCTTCTTTTTTTTTCCTCTCCTCCCTTGCTGCCGACAGGTATGTTCATTCTGATTTGGTTTCACTGATCTATGAAAATAGCCTGAATTCTTGTGCCAAGCTTCTGCCAAGTAATGTTGGACTTCTGTTTAAAGAAACTTACTTCCTACCCAATCAACATAAACAAGCGAGCCGACAGCAACTTATCTTCCTCTTCGAGCACTGGATCAGCAATAGATGACTGGAGCAAAGCTAGAATCAAGCCAACTCCACCCTACAGGAAGAAATCAGGTTAGTAATATTGCCAAAGGAGTCTTTGCTCCACTTGGAAAGGCTGAACTTCAATTCCTGCAACTTATGAGCCAAGGAGATCAAGGGGAGGGCAGAGCATCTGGCCGATCTCTCCTAAGCAACCTTCACAGTTATAGGAAGGAAGCATGGTCTGCCCAATTCTGAGATAGAGCGGAGAAAATTGTGGGAGGATATGTGCAGGATCCAATTGTTAATGGGTGGAAACCCTTGGGGAGTAATGGAAGATTTTAATGTGGTCAGATATAGCCATGAGAAGGTGGGTGGGAGTTTTGATGTGTTGCGATTTGGACTGCGCCAAACAGGCCCTTGCCGATACCGCTGGCTGTAACTTCCGATACCGCTGGCGGTAGTTACTGCCAGCGACATTGGTCTCTAGACCTTGTCTTTGTTTCCTTACTTATGGTCCGATTTGTTTCCTATTTTATCGTTATTGTATTTCTCTTTTTGTCTTCTCTCTTTTATGGAAACTTTCTTGTAATTCAGTCACTATAAATATATGCCACTGAGAGGAGAGCTGTATATCAATTTCGGCCACAGTTCACTGCTGTGTCGAAATCTCTCTCCTTCTCTTCTCTTCAATCTTTTTCTCTCTTTTGATTTCTGGTTTGGGAGTTTGCTGTCCATCTCTTTGTGGAATGGTTATATGGTATCAGAGCAATAGATCATTGGCTATCATTCATCAAAGCTTCGGTTTGATAGGTCTTTGATATTTTTGCTCTAACTATGTACTACTTGACTTGGTGATAGAGATCTACTTCTATTACTACTATGCTGCCAATAGTTTGATTCTTTTCTTAACTTCTCAATCACCTTCTTATTATTAATGAGTTGAGCAAAAATTAAAAAGAAATTTACTACCTATTACCCTACCGCCACCCCTTTTGAGCCCTTCATTCCTTGCCACTCGGTTGGCGGAACCGAGATTTTGAATTATTGTTAATTTTATTGTTCTACCCTATATCCACCACCAACCCTTGCTTCATTTTGAGCCTTATATCCTTTGGCTTCTCAGTTGGCGGAACCGAGTAAAAGAATAACAATTTTATATTGCTTGGTTATGTTGATTGTTGTTTATTTTTGTTCTAAGATGATTGATCCCAAGCCTACGAAGGTTCAGATCATCTCCATTAAATTGAAAGAGGTTTCAAACTATCTTCTCTGGGCTCAGGCCATCAAGGCCTACATCCTGTCTAAGGATAAAGTACAGTTGTTAACTGATGATGCTCCTAGTTGCGATCCTAAGGATCCTGAGTCCGGGAGTGAAAGAGATTCTACATTCTTTAGAGTTAGTATTTGTCAGCTTGAATCAAAGACATGAAGAAAGAAATCTAGAAGGTCGAGGTTATAGTTAAGACATATAATACCTGGCTTCGTGACAATTCCTTGGTTCAAACTTGGTTGTGAAATAGTATTGAGCTTCCATGTTACCTACTGTGATGTTTCACAATATTGCCAAGGCTATCTATGGCCTTAAACAGTCTCCTCGTGCTTAGTTTGATAAATTCAACACTATTATTACAAATTTTGGTTTCACTGCCTGTTACTTTGATCATTCTATCTTTATGCAACGCTGTTCCTCTACTGTCACCATTATTGTTGTGTATGTTAATGATATTATTATTACTAGGAATGATAAGTCTAGTATTGCTGACATCAAGTCTCATTTGAACACACAGCTTCAGATGAAAAACCTAGGACTACTTTATTATTTTTTGGGGATTGAAGTGGTTCATATTAACAAGAGTATTAGTTTTCCTCAAAGGAAGTATGCACTTGATCTGCTTTCCAAAACAAGCTTCCTTAGAGCCAAACCAGTTGATACACCAATGGATCCATATCAGAAGCTTGAAACATGTGATAGTCCTGAATATACTGATATCCATAAATATAGACGCTTGGTTGGAAAATTGACCTTTCCTTCGCTATTGTAGTTAGTCAATTTATGCATGCTCCTAAGGTAGCTCATTGGGAGGCTGCCAGTCGTATATTGCGGTATCTCATGAAATCTCCTGGTCCTAGTCTGATTTACCATCGACGTTGTCATCTTGACATTGTTAGGTTTTCTGATGCTGATTGGGCATGAGCTGATGGTGATAGGCGTTCCACTACTGGATATTATATCTTTGTTAGAGGTACTCTCGTTAATTGGTTAATTAAAAAGCAAACTCCTATATCCAAGTCCAGTGTTGAAGCTGAATATCGTGCTTTGGCACAAACTACTGCTAAGTTGTTATGGTTGAGAAATTTTTTGCAAGAACTTGGATTTTCTAATTCCCGCCCTATGTCCTTGATGTGAGACAATCAGGCTGCTATCTACAATGCTAACAATCTATTGTTCCATGAACGAACCAAACATATAGAGGGGGATTGCCATTTTGTTCGACATGCGGTTATGAAAAAGTTAGTTGTCACCCCCTTTGTACCTTTTTCAAATCAGCTTACTGACATTCTTAAAAAGCCCTTGTTTGGACCAGCATATCGGTTAAACTGTTACAAACTTGGATTGGGTGATTTGTACACTCCAACTTGAGGGAGAGTGTTGCGATTTAGACTGGGCCAAATAGGCCCTTGCAAATACTGCTGGCGGTAAACTACCGCCAGCGACATTGGTCTCCAGACCTTTGTCTTTGTTTCCGTTAAGAGTACAATCTTTAATATTTCCTTTCTTTGTCTTATGATGACTAGGTCTTAGGTGTGTCTTAGTGGTGCATTGGTTGTATATGAACAGTTGTATATGGACTGTACATGGACAACAGTATATATATACAACTGTATATGGACTGTTGATAGTTGTACATAGGCTGCCTAATTGATTATAAATAGTAGAGGGATAGGGGAGATAAACACAATCAATCTCTCCCCCTCTCCACCATTTCTCTCCTTTCTATTGGTCTCTTTCTTTGGTTTTTTTCTCTTTTACAGTATTACATGGTATCAGAGCGAGGTTAATAAACTTCTGCTGCAAGTTTTTGATTGCTGGTTTGAGAGTCTATTTCGGTTCTCTCTCTTCTCTTCTCTTTCCCTAATTTTGTCCCATGAATTCTAGATTGAAACCTCGATAAGATGGAGTCGATTAACATGGGATCTCAACACGGTATTTGTTTGGAATCTGTTCTTCATCAGTTCTGCGAATGATGCACAATTCCTGAATTTTTTTTGTGATTCTATTACATTGCTTCTGTTCAAGAGCTATTCTTTCTTCAGCCCGATATTTTTTTTTTTTTATATCAATGTGTTCAGCCACCAGCACTACCTGGTATTTTTAACTCATCTTATTCAACAGTTTTTTGTTGGTATTCATTCCTGTACTACAGGTTGTTCCTCTGTAGCAGTGAAAGATAAGAAGCAATTTTTTTTTGGAAGGATATCCCATTGCTACAGTAGTAAGATTCTGGCCAAATATCTCTCTTTCTTGTTTTGGTTATTTTCCAAACATGACTGAATCTAAGAATCATGTGGATGGTGTTCATGTCCAAATTACTTCAATCAAATTGGTTGGCTCATCAAATTTTCTGTTGTGGAAGCAAGCTGTGACCATCTATCTCACTGCTAGAGATAAGTTAGCTTATATATACGATGATCCCCCGGATTCCAAGGATTCGACATATGGCCCTTCGACCAGCGAGAATGCTACTGTCATGGGTTGGTTGTTTAATAGTATGGAACCTTCTGTGGCTGCCAATGTCATGTTTTACACAACAACCACGGGCGTTTGGAATGACTTACAGGAGAGCTTCTCTCAATATACAAACTTATCTCGGGTTTATGACTCATATGAACGTTTATTCAATTGTAAACAGGGAAACAGGTCTATTGCAGAATTTTATAGCTCTCTCAAAGGAATCTAGGAAGAACTGAATGTCTATCAGCCCCTTACTACTGACCTCAATACTTTGAAGGCTCAGCGTGCAGAATTTCAGGTGGCAACATTTTTGTCTAGTCTCAGTTCTGAGTTGCAACCCCTTAAAAGCCAATTGCTTGCTGGAGATAAAGTTCCGACATTGAATGAGGCCTTTCTGCTGTGTTCAGCGTATTGTCAACCCTAATTTCTCCAAGTCCAACAACATTATTACCAATGACAACTTTGCCTTGTTCACTTCTAATAGCAACCAAGGTCGTGATAGCTCTGGCAGAGGTCGTGATAGCTCTGGCAGAGGTCGTGGTGGTCGAGGTGATCCTTCAATGCGTATATGTTCTTATTGTGGTAAACAGAACCACACTATTGATCGTTGTTGGGTGAAAAATGGTAAGCCTCCTAAATGGAATTCAAGGTCTCCTTCTCAGGTAGTCGGTATTGTTACATCCCAGAGTGATACCCCTGCACCTGACCCTTTTGTTGATGGAGGTTCCTCTTCCACTGTTACATTATCCAAGGATGATTTTCATAATCTGTTGGCTCGCCTCAATCAGTTGGATACTCACGGCAATGCTCCACCCACTGCTACTTTGGCGCATATAGGTAATGCTGCCTTCTTTGCATCTATGGCCTCTACTCCTTGAGTTATTGACTCGGGAGCCTCGTCTCATATGACTGGTAAGTCATCTGTATTTTCTTTTTTTACCCATTCTGTGCAACCGTCCAATGTTTACCTTGTTGATGGCCCCGCTACCAATGTTTTTGGTAAGGGAACTGTTTCTCTATCCCTTAGTTTATCTCTTTTATCTGTGCTTCATGTCCCTTGTCTACCCATGGATTTACTATCCGTCAGCTCTTTGGCTAAAACCTTAAATTGTTTCGTCACCTTTTTCCCTATCTGTTGTGTATTTCAAGATCTTTAGACGAAGGCGACGCTTGGTGGGGGGCATGAGAAGGACGGACTGTATTACTTAGACACCATCCCATCCTCTACCGCTGCACTTACTACCACTAAGGTTTCACCAATGCTTTGGCATGTTCGGTTGGGTCATGTTTCTCTCTCTCACCTTCAACTCATGGTTCCTGGTTGCAAAAATGTCAATACACTTGAGTGTGAGGCATGTCAATTAGGAAAACACCACCGTTCCTCTTTCCCGTCACGTAATATACCTAGAAGTACAACTCCTTTTTTCTTAGTCCATTCTGATATTTGGGGTCCCATTAAGGTCAAGAGTCGTTCTGGTTTTAGCTATTTTGTCACATTTGTGGATGATTACTCTAGAACTACTTGGTTATATTTGCTAAAGGATCGCTCTGAGTTCCTTTCTGTATTCAAACAATTTTATTTCGAAATAAAGATTCAATTTGATATTGGCATTAAGATTTTTCGATCTGACAATGCTCTTGAATACACTCAGACTGCTATCTCCTTATTTTGTGCATCCAAAGGTGTCATTCATCAGACTAGTTGTTCTTACACTCCTCAACAGAATGGAGTTGCAGAACGTAAAAACCGTCACTTATTAGAGGTTGCTCGTTCTCTTCTCCTTCATATGCATTTGCCTCGATATTTTTGGGGTGATGTTGTATTGACTGCTTGCTACTTGATCAATCCCATGCCGTTTTCATTTCTTCAGAATCAAACTCCCATATCTTTGCTTTATCCATCATCTCCTCTGTTTGTCATCCCTCCTCGTACTTTTAGAGCCACCTGCTATGTACACGACCTTCGTCCTGGACTTGATAAATTATCGTCTCGTGCTATCAAGTGTGTGTTTATATGTTACTCTCACACTCAAAAGGGGTATCGTTGTTATGACCCTCAGACGAGGCGCCAAGGGGTAAGTGCTGATGTCACCTTTTTCGAACATACACCCTATTACCCTGTTCCATACCCCGATCCACCAGTTCCGGTCTTAATCCAGGTGCCTGGTTTGCCTTCCTCTCTCGCCCCTGAGTCGACTACTGTTGAGGCCCCACTACAGGGATATCAACGTCGTCGGAATGCAGTTGCTGTCCCTGACCAGGTGCCAGTCGTCACTCCAGCCTCAACCCCATCCTCCTCGCAGCCTTCGTCGGATGATCTTCCTATTGCATTATGGAAAGGTACATGCTCTTGCACTCAGTTTCCATTATATCATGTGGCTCATTATGTCTCTACTTCTCACCTTCCTGTGTTGGCCAAAACTTTGCCTATGCCTTACCTCATACAGATGTTCCAACCTCTCAAACTGAGGCATTATCCCGACCTGAGTGGAAACGGGCTATGGATGCCGAGATGGATGCTCTTCTTTCACGGAATACCTGGTCCCTTACGGAATTGCCCCTGGGGAAGGATGTGGTTCGTTGTAGGTGGATTTTTACTGTGAAATATAATCCTAATGGATCAGTGGAGTGTCTCAAAGCTCGCTTGGTTGCAAAAGGGTTTACTCAAACATATGGAGTGGGTTATTTTGAAAATTTTTCACCCGTTTCTCGGCTTGATTCTGTTCGGATTCTTATCTCACTTTCCGTCAATTTGGATTGGCCTCTTTTTCAATTGGATGTCAAGAACGCCTTTTTATATGGAGACTTACAGGAGGAGGTCTATATGGAGCAACCTCCAAGGTATGTTGCTCAGGGGGACACTCGAGTGTGTAAGCTCCATAAGGCTATTTATGGATTAAAACAGTCGCCTTGGGCATGGTTCGACAAGTTTACTAAGGTTGTGGTTGATTATGGATTCACACCTTGTTATATTGATTACTCTGTTTTTGTTCCTCGTCGCAATTCCAAGGTAGTTATCCTTGTGGTCTATGTTGATGACATCATTGTTTATGGAGATGACTTACAAGGTATTGATGAAATGAAAGCCTATCTCCATCAACATTTTCAGATGAAGGATTTGGGTGTGTTTCGTTACTTCCTTGGCATTGAAGTAGTTCGAAGCCCCAAAGGTGTTAGTCTCTCCCAAATAAAATATATTATTGATCTCCTCACTGACACCGATATGCTTGAGTGTAAACCAATTGACACTCCTATGGATCCTCATCTCAAACTTGCTACCTGTGATGGGGAGGATTATGCAAATGTTCATCAGTATCGCCGTCTTGTTGGCATACTACTTTATATTACTATCACCAGGCCTGACATATCCTATGCTGTGAGAGTCATTAGTCAATTTATGCAGGTTCCAAAACAAGTTCATTGGGAAGCTGCATGTCGCATATTACGATATCTCAAGGGTGCCCCCGGTAAAGAGTTACTTTATCAGTCTCATAGTAACATTGAACTCTGTGGTTATTCTGACACTGATTGGGCTGGGGCTGATAATGATCAACGTTCAACTACTGGTTACTGTACATTCCTTGAAGGGAACTTCATCACATGGCGCAGCAAAAAGCAAACTATTATTGCTCGATCCAGTACTGAGGCTGAGTATCGGGCTATGGCTCAAACTACTGCAGAACTTATGTGGGTGAAGAATATTTTAGGTGAACTGGGGTTTCCAATCACTCAACCTATTCCTATGTATTGTGATAATCAAGCAGCTATTCACATTGGCAGAAATCCAGTGTTCAAGGAAAAGACCAAGCATATAGAAGTTGACTGCCACTTTGTTCGGGATGTTGTAATGCGTAAAGTGGTCTCGACCCCATTTACTCGCTCCAGTTCACAACTCGGTGACATATTTACAAAAGCTCTGTTCAAGGAAACTTTTCTTCTCTAGTGTTCCAAGCTGGGTCTCGATGATATATATGCCCTAGCTTGAGGGGGAGTGTTAAGATTACAATCTTTAATCTTTCCTTTCTTTGTCTTATGATGACTAGGTCTTAGGTGTGTCTTAGTGGTGCATTGGTTGTATATGAACAGCTATATATGGACTGTACATGGACAGCAGTATATTGACCGTATATATAGCTGTATATGGACTATCGATAGTTGTGCATGGGCTGCCTAATTGATTATAAATAGTAGAGGGATAGGGGGAGATAAACACAATCAATCTCTCCCCCTCTCCACCATTTCTCTCCTTTCTATTGGTTTCTTTCTTTGGTTTTTTTCTCTTTTACAGTATTACAGTTTCCTTTCTTATGGTCTGATTTGTTTCCTATTTTATCTTTATTGTATTTCTCTTTTTTTTTTCTCACTTTTATGGAGATTTTCTTGTAATTCAGTCACTATAAATATATGCTACTGAGAGGAGAGCTTTTTATCAATTTTGGCCACAGTTCACTGCTATGTCGAAGTCTCCCTCATTCTCTTCTTCTCTTCAATCTTCTTCTCTCTTTTGATTTCTGGTTTGTGAGTTTGCTGTCCATCTCTTTGCAGAATTGTTACATGATGATTAGTCTGTTGGTAAGTTTGCTGATTGCTTTGATTCAATTGGAATGGTGGATCTCAAATGGGTCGGGCTGAAATACACGTGAACCAATCAGATTGGTGACCAAAGGGTTTCCTATAAGTTGGACAGAGTTGTGGTCAATGATGTTGGCTGACAAACTTTAGCAACTCTAGGGCTTGTTTTGATTCTTCGGGGGTTTCAGACCATAGTCCGATCATCCTCACCATCTCCCCCTATGTCTCGTTTGGCCCCAAACCATTCAGGTATTTTGATAAGTGGAGTAGCAATGTTGAGTTTCAGTAAACTGTCAAAGACGCTTGGGATAGATTCGTATGGACCCCATTTTCTCTCTTGTCAACGTTGCTAGGAAATTAAGGACCTATTTGATAAAACTCCAGATTCTGGATTCTATGGAATCTAATTCCCAATGAGTCATTCTGGAGTAGAATCACATTTGGTAAGCCCGGTTGGATTCGGGATCCCACGGAGTGAACCGGATTCAAACTGACTTCAGAATCCAAATTTTTGAAGTATAAAAAAAAAAACTTTTTTGACTTGGAGTAATTTTTGGGAAAAGAAAGAAAGTAAAATAGAAGCTCTCCACTCTCCCACTCCTCTCTTCTTCACAAAACAAAGGCTTGACCGCCAGCACCACCACCCACCACCGTCACCATCCATCACTGCCACCACCCACCACCCACCACCCACCACCCACCACCCACCACTACAACCACCACCACCACAACCACCACCACCGCTGCCGCCACCCACCACCTTAACTGTGTAGATTGGCCAACAGTGTTCAACATATAAAATTTTCAACATCAACTGACTTATATTTATCATATTTATTTTAATTTTTATTGCTGGAAAATAGTTCTTTTTTAACCAGAAAATCAAAAAAATAAAAAATATTTATAGGAAAAAAAATTTGAAACCGTGAGCTTGTAGATCGGAATCACGTGTCTCACATATGAAAATTTCAACATCATATACCATGTAATGATAATGTTTATGTAAAAATTTAATTTTTGAAAAAATTCTAACCTTAAACAGTGAAACTTACAATGAATGGACGATCTCTGCTCTCATACCAAGGTCCCCCGACAATCTCGTGGAAAGAATCGTCAAAAGCCCCAAGATAATGGAAGTTTTCAAGCTTAGACGCAAAAAAGGGGAGAAGAAATGAAAGATGATAAGTCTCGATCGAAATTTCAACCGAGACTTCATATTTATAAGACAAAAAGAACCAGTTCTGGTCAAAACTGGTTGAAACCAGTGGAGACTGGATCAAGAGCTGGTCAAGACGAGTCGAGAACCAGTCTCATGATCTAACTCGTCTCAACCAGTTCAAGAACATCGAAAAACCAAGATCTCGGAGAGATTTTAAACCAAGATAGCAGTTCCAGCAGTTTCAAATTTGAGTTTTTATTTTCTTTCATTTTATCAGTCTTTGGGTCACATTTCAAAATATGCTCTTAGTTGAGCAGTTATTAGTTGGAGGTATTCAAGTATTTAAGTTAGGAAGAGGATTTCCCACACTGCCGGTCTGGGGGGAAATCTCCCACCACCCCAAAGGGCTCTTTGGGTCACATTTCAAAATATGCTCTTAGTTGAGCAGTTATTAGTTGGAGGTATTCAAGTATTTAAGTTAGGAAGAGGATTTCCCACACTGCCGATCTGGGGGGAAATCTCCCACCACCCCAAAGGGACACTGGCGGCATGAGAAACTTTTTTCCATTAAGTTAATAACATTTTATGTCAAAACTATAGACTATATAAATAAAGGCTGGAAAAATAGAGAATGTCAATTCCCTTGTATTGTTTTTTGCATACAGCTCTATTTAGCTACTACTACTTAATCGACCAACTGTTTAAGATTGGGCTTGCTAATTTTTATTTAGTTCAAAAACCAGTATTTTCACTTGCTTTCCTTACTATTTCTTGTCTATTGCTTCTTGACTGATCATAATAATAATGAGTAGAGTTATATAAATTCAGATTGTAATTATGTACTGCATTATGACATTCAGCTATCAGAAGACCTGAAAACATATAAAAATTACCAAGTTTAATTACTACAGCAGTCAAAGAAAGTCACCTCTCCTATCCAGATTAAAATTTCTAAATTTGAAGGTTCATGAATAACTGCAGAAGCATCTTCACAGACTTTACGCAATGCTGCAGCACAAGCATTTGAGGATGTAGATTCTCTTATTCCTGCTGCAAAAAATAATCTGAAAGTAGCAAATCAGTAAGAAAGGAGGCAGGGAGCACTAGTTAACATAAGAAACAACAATTCATAAAAGGAGCTTTCGGAATTTATGAGCACGTAGGATGGCAACTGGATTGTAATATATCAGCTCTGAAGAAATATGATAAGATTCTTACAGTAAAGGTCTGACATTATTTTGAAAAGTAGATATCAACTTGGAATAGGAACCAACAACATCAGCAACTGATCTGTAAACCTAGCAAGAAAATCATCCACATAATTTAATTAAGAACAAAAATCATAAGCAGATCCAAAACTTGTAGTTTTTTACTTCAGACTCTATCTCATTCTCAAAACAAATGGTACGGAAAATCAAGAACTACACTGAAAAGTCGAACAACAATTGCATGTGTACATACAATGCATATGAAGCCCTTAAGCTCATCTGATGCTCTACTTGACAGAATCGTCACCAACCGCATAACAACAGAGAAATCAAACAGCTGGCCATCCTTAAGAATTATTTCTGCGACCTGAAAAATGTACAAAATTAAAAGTTACGAATATGACTATGTATAAAAATATGAATCATCAGTAAAGCTATACATAACATTTCAGTGGTCACAAAACTTGTATATTCACCAAAGACCTTGCTATGTTAATCACACAAAATATATATTGCACCAACGAACTTTGCCAACACTTGCTGATCACACAAAATCCAAGGCACACTCCCTGTAAGGCCAACATCTAAGGAGATCCGGTCCCAAATCTGGAGGAAAAATGGGAAGGCAAAAAACAAGTGGGTGATGTCCACCGGCGGCACGCCAACAAAGACTGCAGTGGGAAGTTGGGATAAGTTTTTCTGCTATAGTGATTGTGTTGTCAAGGAGAGAGTGATGCTCTCCATCTAAAGAAACTGTGTCAGGGAATGTGGCTACTGAACTAGATAAGCTGGTGCTAGGGGACTCTTAGGCCTCTAGATCTGACTACATCCCAAACAGAGGAGGTTGATGCACACCTGAACTTGTAGCCTTTCAGAGCACATGGCTGCCACTACCACTGAGCCAAGGTTTTAAATCTCGGATCTCAACCCCATCTCGGTGAGGTACGAGCTTTCCGAGATCTTGTCAAGATCTCAAACTCGGAAATTCTCACCGACATTGCATTTTTTGAAAATATAAAGGCCGAGATTTTCGAGATTTTAAAATCTTGAGAAGGTCAAGATTTTTGAGATTTTCAAGATCTCGCCGAGATTTGGAACATTGCATGAGCCTTCTCGCAATACGCAACAATTGATTCCACAATGCCCTTAGGTTATGGGAAGAAATGGGCCTTGGTCGCCATTCTCCAGCCCGTAGAATAGCTAAAACTTTTGCCACCCTGTCCAGCTCGGCACCGTATCTAATTCTTTCCCCATAGATATTGATCAGCACACAATTAGATACCAGGTGTCCAGCCACAGATGGGTAGAGGAGCTACCATCAATTGATGATTTAATTGTTTCAGCAATAATGTTTCTGTGTTTAATAATTTCCTTCTAAACTTAGGGGAAATCAACTGAAGCAATTTATGTCCAGATACGGTGCGTTTAATAATTTTATTATTTAAGCACCTTGCATAGACCTAATCCAACCAAATACTCCTATCTACTAGCTTCCATGTGAGTTTTAAGAAGGTAGTCGCCATTGCTTCAATTTTCTGACAAATCAGGCGAGAAAGATTGAACACACCTGCCCAATAAATATAGAAACTTTGCATAACTGACTTTACAAGCTCAAGCCCACGCTCAAAGGATAGGAGTTTTGCCTTTCTAATATAAAGCCACTTCTGATTTCCAAAGCTGGTCTAGAATAGGGGGGCAGTGGTGAGAAGATAACCTGGAGCTGATAAGAGGAAGATCAAGGTATTTAATTAGCAGATAATTTACAGAGAAACCACAACAACGCATGAGAGTGTCCTTTTCTTCTTCATTAAAGCCAGCTGGCATTAGAGCCTATTGATAGATGGACCAGATGTGAAGGTGAAAGAGGAGAGAACTTCCAGCACCGAGTCTAAAGACTTGGAGTTGGCCTTGGTATAAATCATGTTGTCCAAAAAAGCAAGGTGAGTAAGCTGTGTAGTTCTGCAATTAGGGTAAGCGTTTCAAGTTGGAAGCTTCTCAAGAGAACTTCCATGGCCAAGGTAAAAAGAAACGAAGATGAGGAGCAACCTTGTCTGATCCCGATTTGTTTACCAAAGAAGACTGCAGGGCTGCCATTGACGAGAACCGACAGGCAGGTGGTGGATATGCAATTGTAGATCCTGTCAACAAAGGATGTGGCCACGTGGGGAAGAGAATGACTCATTATCAGAACTATTGCATTGAAACCAATCTCAACAATGGAACTGAGCTCATTACACCCAGCTGCTTCCAAGTCTATAACCCTCCTCACAACCTAACATGGTTATAAGGATGATGGTGATCAAGTCAGAGCCTTGCTGGCGTGCCTGGGCAAAAAAAATATGAAAGCGGGAGTGAAAAAATGTTGATATGTCAATTTGTAACATATTTTTAAAGGTTAATAATTAGAACCAGGAGTAGGTGGTAGTGATTTGATAGGATTATGGAAGGGACTATCAGATCCCAGATTGGGCGCCTATCCAATGTAAGCCTTGCATCTTGTCTGGCAACACCACACATCAATTATGCTCTACCTAACTAAAGATTGCATCTGCCACAAAAAGGCTGCTCCCATGAATAATGGACAACCACTCAGACAAGGTGAAGAGATATTGCTGCCGGATCAAAAGTACCCCTATATATATAATTTAAATATCATTCAATTATTTATTTGTCTTTTACCATTAGATTCTCTAACCACTTATTATCATTTAAGGGTCTTCTCGTTCAACGGAACTGAGAGGTGGCAGGGCGCAGGGGTATGTGGTTTACCACATTGGAGCTTCATAAAAACTCCCTCAATCTTCTCGCCAAACGGCATACAATCAATACTAACATGGAGTTGTCATAAAGGGAGCCTCGTCTAACTATCTATGAATCCAAGTGGGAAACGAACCAACTCCTCTCGAAAGCGAATTCAATACTATAGTCATCTTCTTTGTTCGATAAATGAGTGTTTCCTCTATGCCCCTGGCTCCAGGATCAACTTCTGTTCAAGATTAGTCTGACCTGACCAATGCAATCAGTAGGGATCGCCTGTCAGTGGAAGCCTAAAAGATAAATATTAATAATTTATATTTATTATTATTTATTCTAAGTAAATCTGAACACTATTTGGTGTATCACATGTTCCTCCAAACATCCTGGATGAGGTAATCAAAGACCTGATCCTGCCGATCAGCCATACTCCAATAATCACAGATTGAATCCAATCAAGATTCAACACTTTGAGACCTGGATTTATGCACCGTATCATCATCCGCTCTCTCAAGTGCGTAATCAGCATCCAGTCTCACAACTTAGAGAGAAATATCCTGAGTCTCTAACCCTAGTAAAGTTGGGTTTCCCATGCTCAGGAACAGAAACCATTTCTGTTACGCTCTAGCATCATCTCCAGAATTCTGCCTTCTAACTCTACATGTGAAAAACTTTTACCAAACCTTAAACATGAATCATGAAAAAATATGTTATTTCAACCTAATAACCTTAATAGAGTGGATTGGCAGAACCGCATTTGTGTACTCAACCTTAAGTAATGAAGAATCAGTCCTAATGAGTTTAGTTGAGTTAATGAAGCACCGACACCTTCTCATGCAATAATACTGCATTCAACTACATTATATTGATATTGAATTAAAAAGATCCTCCACAGCTCAAACTATAACTCAAATGCCAACTATGGCTTCCCTTCAATTACATGAAACATTATTGCTTTTCGGAGTAAATTTGAACCCGAATGCTTAAATCATAAAATTCTGAAAACATGTAAACAGCATCAAGGATTAAAGTATCGCGAATCAGTATCGTATCAGTTGGGCAATTTTAAGAGACGTATGATCTCGTGTAGTGGATACAATGGATACGCATGGATACGGGGCAAGATACGCAAGGCAATAATTAGGGAACATGTAAAATACAATTGTAAAGCATTTAAACATTATAGTTAGCAACATTAAGAAGTAGAATGTTTCTTTCATTCATATTACTCCATCTAATACCATGTTAAGTTAGGGGCTTGTTCAAACTCAGAGTTATAAGTCTCAGGAAGGGGTGCAACCAATAAGATTGGTATATATTTTTAACATAAGTGCAATACCCACCCTAGTCCATATACTGATGATGGTGTCTAACCCACTAGTGATAGAATTGTGTATACTCATCTGGAGTTGACATTCTCATTGCTGGGAGAATGTTCGGATTTTTTTAAAACTGTAGAATATAAAAATAAATAACAGAAAATTAAAATCATACAACACGCTTAGTTTGCATACTTGAATGGAAATCAGAAAATTAGCATACATTTGGAGCAGATGTACATGAAAAAAATGAATTTGAAATTTTTTTTTTTTTCAAAAAACAAATATAAAAACCAAAAATTAAAGAGAATGCACCAAGTTGGAAGATTCTCACAATACAATCATATAAAAACTACAAAATGATAAGTTTCATTTTGAGGAATTTTTTTTTTGAAATGTATCCAGGTGTACCGAGGTGTATCGAGGTGTATTGAGGGGTATTGAACCGTATTGGTTTGATACGCTATATACACTTTTTGTTTTTAAAATTAAGAGATGTACCTAGCAGCATCGTATCGACTAGCGTTAATACCAATACATATCATACGATATGGGCCGTAGTGATACGATACTTTCAACCTTGAATAGCAATAATATCACACCATATGACTAGGCTTCTGCTCAGGAAATTTTGAAGATAATACCACACTAATTCAATAGAGTTCTAGGAAAACTGTATGATAAATGTAAATAAACACATGTATCATTTTTATATGCTTTATCTGCTAACAAAAATTTTCTCAGGACAGTTAGGAGCTCACCAAATTAAGAGCAAACATTTTGGTTTCCACCTCCTTCCAAGGAATAAGTACATCTGCAGATGCCCATGCACCGCAGAAAAGCTACAAGGAAATCAGAAAGAAAGAAAATTTTCAAATAAATATAAATTAAATTCAGAACTGCAAGCACAATGAATACCAGTATATACAAGAAATGACTTAAAGATGCTGTAGACACCTCTTTTTCAAGTGTTTTAACTAAAACATTAATTGACCAACCAAACCCACAGAGGAGATAAGTTTTGATAATGTGGAAGTTTGTCAAAAAAAAAAAAAAAAAAAAAAAGAACAGTGAAAAGAATAAAAATAACAACAATAATAATAATAATAAAGATGCATCTGAGATTTTTAACAGCAATTTTGATTTTCAAAGGTGCACCATTAGGCCTAAGTGCTTTTTGCAAGCAAGGAAACCCTTCTCAGCCAACAAAAGCTGATCAAGCACTAGGAATGTCGAGAACAAGAGAAGAGAGCTTCCAAAGAATAACCAAAGCAGTGAAACTTTGAAGGATAGTGTCAATGATGAGTTTGAAAACCTGTGTGAACAAAGTTTAAGATATCGGTGAGACATTTTTCGGTTTCGCAACTTACCAGTATGAAATGGTAAGCGACTTATAAGAATCATAATTTTTCGACCAAAATCTCAGCATTTCGCCAAAATTTTCAGCTGTGTCAATTTGATTTAGCTGAAATGGTACAAATAGGGCATATAAAAACCCTTTTCTGGCAGACTGGGTCGAAATTAAACTCATTTTGACCGTTTTTGCAAGTTTCTCTAGTTTCTCCGCAGCAAGTGGAAGACATCACTTTTTTCCCCTTTTTTTCCTTCTCACCTCCACACACTACTGGATGATGCTACTAGGGGTTGCCACATCACTCATACAACAAAATTTGCTGAAATTTGGTGAAGATTTGGCCAGATTCTACAGTTGAAGGTATACAATTTTCCCAAAACGAATTTTTACAAAAATAGGGTAAATACCAAATGGTTGGTCATATAAATTTTATATGTTAAGACAATGGAACCCGATCTATATGGCCTCATGGTGTCAAATGAAATTTTCTGCTTTATTTTTTTAAATTGT
The DNA here is from genome assembly GCA_028583415.1 of Protea cynaroides. Taxonomy (NCBI): domain Eukaryota; kingdom Viridiplantae; phylum Streptophyta; class Magnoliopsida; order Proteales; family Proteaceae; genus Protea; species Protea cynaroides. Next base: position 629,843 of record CM053273.1, on the reverse strand, counting down.
AAAAATGGATTTACTTACAACAAAATTTTGAAAAAAATAGGGTTAATTTGAATCGGTTGGGGCTCAAATTTATATATGTTAACACCATTGGCTAATCTATGGCCTCATAGAGTCGATTAATTTTTCAGATAGTAAAATTATTTTTTAAATTTTCGAATTTAAGAAAATATTTTAAAAATAATAATAGGAAAAAATATTTGCTTTGGCTTGAAAATTTATGAAAGTAATTTTGGTGTTTTTCAAGTGAATATGATGTTTATGCCGTACCATATTTGTTCTGGTTGAATTAGGCCATTATTAATTTAAAATTAATAATAATTTAAAGAAAATAAGGATTAGAGAAAAAAAATAAGAGGTAACTACATGGTTGTTGTAGTGGCCCCAATAAATGTAAAACAGTTAATAATTGGTGATTGTCTTGTTGCAACATTGCGGTTGTAAGATAATGACTGCTCATGGAGGATATAATGAGCGTGGAGGCATAGCATGGAGGCATGAAGTATCAATTGGAAATAATAAGACCAAATCACAATGTAATTATTATGGTAAGAAAATCAGGGGAGGTGGGGACACTATATTAACGTGGCATTTGGCTGGGGGCATAAGGATGTGGCCGAAAGCACTAAGGTTCCGGCGGGGGTGTCCCTCGTCATGAAGGGAAGCATTAAGAGGAAAATGGAAATTAGAGAAGGAGAAGGCAAGGGAGGAATTTGAATAGGCAGTTCTACAAAAACCAAAGGCACCAGGGGATGACTACGATAGTGATGATGATTTTCCTGCTAATGAGGAGACAGAGTAAAAGGCTAGGGATGTACCGCGGGCAACTAGCAGAGCCACTTACCATGGGGAACAGGATAGAATGAGAGAGTTCAGGGGAAGATCTAGTTCCTTTAAAGTCGGTGTCAGTGGTAGTGATAATGGATTTGCATAGCCACAAGGTAGGGATGAGAGGAGGAAGAAGCAGAGGCAGACGGAGATACCCAGGAGAAGGACATTGAGTATGAGGGCAGCTCTAGCAAGAGCAGATGAGGGGACCCCATTGAGATCTTGTAGTAGGATCCTGCCATTTTCAGGACACAAAGACATCACGCAATGTAAGTTGAAGCACGTATGGTCTGATTGAAGAGAGAAAGTTGGGGTTGTTATGTCTAAGTGGTTCTTTTACAACAGCATGCCACTATAGGGTTTTACTAAGTTACTATCCAAGTATGATAGATACCATAGGTAAGACTGTCCTAGGAGTAAAGGGGGCCACTTCCTACGAGCTGAGGACAGTTTAATTTGCCCTACCAAAGACGAGCTCCAAGAGTATATAGATGGCCTAAAGGAGATGTGGGCTGACTACGGCATTACAATCATGTGTGATGGTTAGATTAGGTCCAAGAGAAAGTTCATCATCAAATTCATGGTATAATATGACAGTGGGATAGTATTCCTCAATCTCTGGATGCATCCAATGAGAAAAAGGATGCACATGATGGTTAGATTAGGTTCAAGAGAAAGTTCATCTCAAATTCATGGTATAATATGACAGTGGGATAGTATTCCTCAATCTCTGGATGCATCCAATGAGAGAAAGGATGCAAAATATATTTATAAGTTGCTAAAGGAGGTGGTCCAAGAGGTGGGAGTGGAGAATGTTGTCCAGGTTGTGATGGACAACGGAAGTAATTTCAAGAAGGCCGGTGAGAAGTAGATGAGGAACAATAGGCACTGGATATTATGAACTCCTTACGCAGCCCATTGCATTACCTCATGCTGAAGGACATGGGGAAGATAAGATTTGTAAAAGTGTGGTTGAGAGACGAGGCAATGACCATTTAAAACTACAACCATGGGTATGCATTGCAGCTTCTAAGGAGCAGGTGTGGTGGGGACTTAGTGAGGCCCGGCATCAATAGATTTTCCACAAACTACATTGCATTGAAAAGCTTTGAGGCAAAGAAGGCCGGTCTCAGATTTATGTTTGCCTCTGAGGAGTGGTTTGGGCGGAGGGAGTTAGGTTCTCTAGGAAGCAAGGTAAATCAATAAACCATTGCTAAGCCTAAAGAAGGTGGAAGCAATTTTAGAGCATTGATAAAGGTATTGAGGTTGGTGGACTCCGCTAACAGCCTACCTTGCCACAATTATATGCTGCAATGGAGATGCTGAAGTCGTGCACACAGTGATGCCAAGTGGCAGCAGGCCCTACCAAATGTACTATTAAGGATCAGTGGGAGCTTCAACTTATGCAACGACTGCGTAAGGCATGTGAGTATTTTCTTTTAATGTATCAAAGTCGTTATTATACATTAGATATTATTAGACATTGACAACACCTATACGTAAATGAAGGTTGTCACGAAAACTACGCGCCCCAAGGCCTTGGATGGTGGCTTGAGCATTTAGGCGACAAATCGAGTCGACTAGGCGACCCAAAGCATTATATAGGTACATCTTTCATAAGATGATTTATACAAAAGGGATGGGATTATAGTTCAATGTTTGTTTTTTTGGCATGATTCCAATAATGACAAAAGTACTTATATAGTCCAATAAAAATGCTACAAATAGCATTTTATTTTTCCACCAAAAAAAAAAAGCCATTTAACAAAAGGCATGTCCACGTCTAAGAGTGAAAACTTGCATGCTTAGGGGACACCTTGACAACACTGATCTAAATTTTCAAAATACTATCTAGATCCCTAGTATCAATACAACTATGGACTTGGGTTGAAAGGAAGAGCTTATATATGCAGTGAAGGAGGTGATGGCCAAGTTGGTGCCAAGCTCTGAGTTTCTTTTTTCTGGGTGAATAAATAAATTATATTAAACCCAAGAAAGAGAAGTACGTCAGCAACAAGCGTCGGGCAGCCCTTAAGCCAAACAAGAGAGCAAAAGAAGATATGAAAGGGAAGCCCTATCCACCTTAGAATTGGATAGGTAAATCCCAAGCAGAAACCATAGGTTGTTTAGTTACTCGAACTAGTATTGATGATACAGTTGAAAATGTTTTAAATGGCTATAGATAAAGAATTATAGGGACACATATGGTAGTTTTGGAGGTGGCACTGCAACGTCTAAGTGGGGAAAATAGCAATAATGGTACTTTCCCAGACAGGTTCCGCCTCCAAATAGCGCAATTGGAGCCGTTTTCACTCATCCACTCCAAGAGGCGGAACCTATTGGGTCACAAACATCTAGAGGACTTGGTGTACGTGCACTACAAGAAGAAACTCAAGATGCAACACACACCCTCATGGGGATAGAGAATGACAAATACCCGATCGAGCTCGCCGACATCTTCCAGATAGAGTCAGAAGAGAATGATCCTCTATACGATTAGGTAATGGATAAAGGCAAGTCGCTAATGGATCAACCTGGGGGTAGGCCTGACCCCGATATAGCTAGTCAGATGGGTGTCGATTCGGATGATTTCATGGCTTCAGAAGGCCACATCGCTGGAGATGATTTAATGGCTTCAGAATCCCGCATCCACACACAGACACCCCGACTGCTCGAGCGCTTGGCTAGTAAGGATTATGAGGTGGAGCTTGACTAGTCACCTTCAATTGGTCATACTCTTAACACCCCTGGCTAGTAGGGATTATGAGGATTGGTCATACTCTTAACACCCCTGGCTAGTAGGGATTATGAGAGTCACCTTCGATTGGTCATACTCTTAACACCACCACTATGTGCTGGTAGAGTAGACAACGGCATTCGAAATAAGTATGACTAGGCAAAGGAGGTGGCAGAGCCGAAGCCGAAGTGCATTCGTTCAATGGAGACCCAGTTTGATCAAGGAAAATAGCATACCAATCACGGTGCACGTCCATTCTCATCACATCGGCTACAGTTGAGGGCATCGTTGCCGATTCGGACCAAATGAGCAGGCTGACAATAGTATGGACTTCAATGTTTCGAGCTTGTTTGGCACTCTTAGAGGATTGAGTCTAAGGAACAACACTAGACATGGGCAATGGCGTGCCACCATCCCTTACTGTAGAGAGCACCTGGTCAGACCGTCAAAGTGCAGTTTGTATAGTGACGACTCTATGGTGATGGATATGGTGTTTCGGGAGTATAGCTCTTCTTCCTATTCCCACTGCTTATCAGCATGACGACTACTCACAGGCGGGATTTTAATAGAACGGAGACTTATGCCCTATGTTAGGTTATCTCTAATAGATGATGCCATTTATAGGACAATTGTGGAGGACATCAAGCATTTCTTCTAGAACATTATGACACGGCCAGCATTTGTGATACAGGCAAACGAACAGTGGCATTGGCACTATCCATTTATGAGTGTGCTCGATCCCCCACGCAACTCTACATGAGAATAGCCATTAAGATGGGCTAAAGAGATCCATTTTGTACAACCTACTCATGTACCACTGATTATATTGTGCTTTCAGAAATCTTTGTCACTTGTCACTTGTGTCATTATAGATTACATCTACATATACAATGTCGTTTTTGACAATTATCCAATACTATATTTCTTTATGCCTATGTATACTTGTTTTAATTGCATTGTGTGTCTTCTAGTACTAAACTACGTGAAGAATATGCTACATTACACAAGGTATACAGTAGGGTTCGACGTACACTGCCAACCTAAGATCCAAAACCAACTACCATTTTGCGTGGTTTTCTTGCAATCTAAAGGTTAACATATGTTTATAGAAGCTTAAATAAAGTTTTCATGAAGTTTCAAGCCTAAATATCACCATTTGACCATTGATTTTGCCCATTTCTCCAGTTATTTTGATGACTAGTGAAATTGAGATTTTGAACTATGCATATTAAGACACCACAAGTTACTAAGTGTTGTACATCAAGACAGGGGAAAAAGCTAATTACAGCGATTCACTGGACAATGAGGAACATTGATTAAGGGGACACTTAAGACTTTCTTTATCTTGAACCACTTGATGAAGGAATACAGAATCGAAGAAATCAACAAATTCTAAGGGTTGGATTACATCAAAAGGGTGCCCCGGTGCACGAGGCTCCCGATACTGCAAGGTCTAGGGAATGTACGCAAATTGGATTACATCAAACTAGCCAATAAATGATTTGTTTTGAAATGAAAAGGAAGAAATGTTTGTAAGAGCAAGTTGCCCTTGGAGAAACTAGATCTAAATAGTAAATACTATACCTCCCTAACAAATAATCAGTTTCCAAATGCATCTCCAATGAGTAGAGTAGTACTGTAACGATATTAGAACCTAAGTCAACTACAAAACAGGAAACATCTATGTTGAAAATTGTTCGGTTTTGATTTTGCAGTCTAGTTGTCACCTAGGCCTAACATTTACCCAGCTTAGTGCTGATTAATTTTCAGTTTAAGTCAAAGTTCTAGTTTTATTCTAATTCTTGTGAAGTCTACTTAGACTCTAATACTTTTAAGTTTTCTTATTTATAAATAAGATAGGATCAGGGAGAGAGGATTAATTCGATCCATTCTCTCCCCTTTTCTTCATTCTCTCCATCTTCTCGTTTCTTTCTATTTTGTTACATGGTATCCGAGCAATCACTGGATTGCCATTTTGGAATTATCTAAGATTCTCATTCTGGTGTGCAGCCACCATTGCTGCTCTACTGCTTCTTTTTTTATTTTTTTCTCTGTGAGTTTGTATTGTCTCTCTGCAGATCTGATTATTGATGAAGAATCATGCCTAATCAGTTGAGTCTGCTACTCTAAAGTTTATTACTACTGCTGATTTATATACTGGTTTTCTCCTCTGGAAATTTTTGGAATCAATTACTGGTTCACGCTGAAGATTTATATGTTGGTTACCTTTTCCTGCAACTAATTCCTTCCCTGTTTCCTGGTTCAGTTTCTGGTATCCTAGTGTTCTGGGTTCTCAGTCGTATCCTGCTCCTGGTTGCTTACCGCATTCCAAAGGAGTTCATCGATCTTCTGGAATTCTGGTCTGTTTCACCTGATATTTAGGTAGACAGTAGCCCTCCCTAGAGCCACTTAGATCCAAAATCCCTTTATGCTGAAAAATAGATCTGAAAACCGGCCTTGTTTATGAGAGTACCACAGATCAGTTGCAGCAGATGAATACCATCTTAATCTGTGTTGTTTGAGCTTGGTGGTGGTCAGAATCATGGGCCCTAGCTGTGAGGAACTCACCTTAAATTCCAGCTCCATCCATTGATTTGGGAGATTTCTGGAACCTGAAATAGGTTTAGGCCTTCCGCTTTCTATGTTCTGCTGAGAAGCCCAAGGTTGAAGACAAGTCTCTTATCATCGTGTAACCCCTCTCTTCTTTATTTTATATTTTTTTATTTCTTTTAGGGTTAGTTTCCAAAACTTTCGTTGCATTTTAAGGAAAATCTGTTTTATCCTCTTTCAATACTTTGCTTCCAAGACTACCCAAATTCTTTAATTCTATTTTCAGTTTAGTCTTAAGGATCTATTTGTTTGACTCGAAAAGAGAATCAATAGTTCTGATAATTTTACAATATTGCCATTCCTTCATTGTTAACTACTCATGATCCCTTAAACATTGTGGTTAGTTACCAGATTGCCACCATACCTACAGAATAGTTTCTTTAACTCTTGGGTGGGCCCATTAGAGATTCCAAAGGGTTTTCCGACCCTGGTCCTACATCATAAAACTTGGAGATTATTTTATTGGGATTTTACTTTAGAAAACTCTTGCTTAGGGATTTATGGTGCTGCTCATCCTTCGAGATGTTGATTACTGTTGTTGGTGTATGATGATGTTGCATCCTCAGCATTATTTGTTCACGTAGAATGCTCCACGTGAGGGGGAGACGTAACATATACTTTTCTCATGTTCGTGTCTGCTCGTGGAAAAGATACTTTTAAGTTTTACCATTGCTCAACCTACTTGTTGAACGTAATGCAACCTACTACCTCATACTTGTGATGAAGCCTACTATACCTTTTTGGAGCCTACTACAATTGCATGTGATGCAACCTCTACCTGCACACTACTACTTGGTTTGCATTGACCTATATTGTACTTCTATTACTACTTGGTTCATAAGGACCTAAACTGTGTAGCTACTATTACTTGATTCGCAATGACCTATACTCATGGATTAAAATCTCGGCGGTGAGATCTCGCCATTTTCGGTGGTTTTGACACTAGCCGAGACGAAAATAGGGGCGATAACCATTTTTGTCTCGGCAGTTACATGTTCTCGCCGAGATCTCGCGAAATCTCGGCTGTTTTCGCTATTTCTCGCGAGATTTCGGGAGATCTCGGCGAGATATTACTTTTTGCTTCTTTTTTTTCTTTATAAACAGACAGAAGGGTCTGTTCTCGGTCGAGAACTCGACCGAGACTTCCCCTTCGGCTTTCTTCTTTAGTTTTTCAATTTTTCTTCATTTCTTCCCCATTTTTTTTTTGTTTGGACTTCTAAATTGCTACGAGTGGTGCTTTGGACTGCGGGGATTGCTTTAAGAGCTTCATATCAACTGTTAAAAGTAAGTTTCTTGCCGAAAAATGAGATTTTTACATGAGACTACAAAGGGAGAAAAAAAAAATTTCTAGAATGTGATGAAATTTTTATATGTTAGTTACGTGAGCCCGATCTACAAGCTCACGGTTTCAGATTTCGATTTTGATTGTTGTAAGTATTTTTTTCAATTATTTGCATTTAAAAATGAATTTCCAGCAATTAAAATTTAAAATAATTATTATTATTACTCATTTGATGATGATGACTTATTTATATGTTAATCACCGTTGGCCGATCTACTGTCCTACGATTTCAAATTTCGATTTCGGTTGTTGTATGTTTTTTTTTTTAATTATTTATATTAAAAAAATAATTTTCAGCAATTAAAAATTATTTTAAAATTGATTAAAAATGCTATAAAATCAGGAAAAATAAGGAAAAATGTTCTGATCGCATTTAAAATATGAGAAAATTTTTGAAATGTAATTTCTGCTGTGTTCAAGTTTGTAAGGTTATTGAAGTTTGTGTTTTCTATGAAACCGTGCTTGAAAATTATGTCAAGACCAAGTTCTGGGGCAGGCAATGGGGGCGACGGTACCGGTTCCCGAACTGACCCTGCATGGCAGTATGCGACTGCCCTTCAAGGTGATAGGAAGAAGACCCAGTGTAATTTTTGTGGGAAGAAGCTTCAGTCTGGCGGCATCACAAGACTGAAGCAACACTTGAGTGGATTGGGCAAAGATGTTTCCAAATGCCCCCAGTGTCCTGTGGAGATATCCAGGGCCATAGGTGAACATTTGAGGGGAAGGAGGCAGAGGAGGGCAGCAATGGAAAGAGTAAAACAACAATTTGAGGAGGCAATTTGAGGCATTGTACCAGAATCCAGTGAGGAACATGAGGCTGAGGGATGGGATGTAGAAGAGATGACAGAGGCAGAGGCAAGACAGATGCGTCATGCGAAGGGATTGGTTCTTGGTTTTCTAGATCACGAAGTAGAAGGGAAGAACCTGTTCCTCAACCACGGGGACGGGATGATTATGTTCAAGTTCTACAGCAAGATCCTACAGTTTTTACGAAGCAAGGTAATAAGCAAAAAAAAAATAAAGGCAATGTTTGGGTGAAAGAATAGGGAGTCAGTAGGGTATTCTTACTCTAAGTGATCGTTTTATCATGGCATCCCAGCAAACGTCACCACAGGCCCTTTTTTTCAGAGCATGCTGAATGCAGTTGCTGAGGCAGGTACAGGGGTTAGAGGGTCAAACCAATATGAGTTAATGACTCATTATTTGCCTCAACATAAGAAGGAATTACAAGACTGGATTCTAGGCCAGAAGAAGAATTGGGAAGATTTAGGAGTAACCATTATGTGTGATGGTTGGACTACTCCTACCAGAAAGTCCATCATCAACTCCATGGTTTATGGTGATGGAAGGACGGTGTTCCTTAGGTTTGTTGATGCATTAGCTGAAGTAAAAGATGCTGACTATATTTATGGACTGTTGCAACAAGTGGTGGCTGAGGTGGGAGCTCAGAAAGTTGTCCAGGTTGTAACGGATAACGATAACAATTTAAGAAGGCAGGGGAGATGTTAATAAACAATGCCAACTACAATCTCTTCTGGACTCCATGGGCTGCCCATTGTATTGATTTGATGTTGAAGGACATGGGCAAGATAAGTAAAGTCAAGAGAGTGGTTGAGCAAGCAAGACAAGTAACCACTTTCATCTACAACCATGGTTATTCCTTGAACATGCTCAGGAAGAGATGTGGAGGGGACTTAGTCAGACCAGGCATCACCAGATTCGCTACGAACTTCATAGCATTGAAAAGCATTGAAGCGAAGATGGTCGGACTCAGATCGATGTTTGCATCTGAGGATTGGTTCTCGTGGAGACAATCAGCTACCCCCCAGTGAGTGGAAGCACAGAGTACCATCGCTTCAGACGAATTTTGGCAAAATGTGAAGGTGGTAGTCAAAGTGTTGCATCATGTAGTACAGGTGTTGAGAATGGTAGATACTGAGCGAAAACCTACCATGCCACTTCTTTATGCTGTTGTGGATGCATTGAAAGTATGTGTTAAAACTTTGATACCACGTGGCTACAAGAATTATATAAAGAACATCAATGATCGATGGGAGAGTCAACTCATGCATCCATTGCATAAGGCTGGTGAGTAAATTTGATGATGTATTTTCTTTAGTGTTACTTATGTACCAATATAATTTTTATTTGCTTTAACCATGTGTCCACTGTCAAATATTTCAACATACTATTTGAACCCCAAGTACCAGTATACGCATGTACTTGGGACGAACGCAGAACTCATTGAGGCAGTGAAGCTAGTGGTTGCAATGTTGGAGCCAGATCCCCAAGCACAGGCATTGGCAAACCTAGAGGTGAGTTGTGTGCTTCAATTACTGGAAATATGATCGCCGTGACACTAATTGTACTGGTTACTGCTATTGCTAGTGCGGCAAAACTATATATTGTAATTGCAATTATTTACAAGTTTTCGATTGTGTGTAGATTAAAACCTTCAGGGAAGCCCGTAGGAGTTTTGGGTTCCCCGCTGCAATGGTTGGACGTGACAAAAGTGATCCGTGTATGTATTACGTTTAAATGACATACGAAATTAAATTATCTTATGTTTTATGTATTACATTCAAATGACATACGAAATTAAAATATGTTATTGTTCTTATGCAGCTAAATGGTGGGTGTTGTATGGTAAAGATGCACCTACTCTGAAGAAGATAGCAAGTAGAGTGTTAGCTCAAACATGCTCTGCGTCTGGTTGTGAGCGAAACTGGAGTACTTTCAACCTCATTCATTCAAAGAGGCGGAATCGACTTGGCTCCCAACGTCTAAATGACTTGGTGTTTGTGCATTACAACATGAGGCTGAGGGTGCAAGACATGTTCCATGATAAGGAGGATGATACCCCGATTGAGCTTGCCAACATCTTTCAGCTTGACTCTGAAGAGGAAGATCCATTAGTAGAGTGGGTGCGGGACAGGGGAGTACCTATGATGGACGAGCCCGGGGGGATGCCTGACTCCCATTTGGCCAGCCATTTGGATACTAATGTCGACGAGTTTTTAAACTCGGAAGAGGGTCGAGTCCATACACGGTCACCCGTGCCATTTAACCCTCTTGCTGACACTGATACAGAAGATCCTGAGTAGAGTTGGAGTGGTAATAGAGCTAGTGGTAGTGATCATGGGGGTGGGGGTCGAGCCACTATTGTCAATATTAGGGTTGATCAAGAGCCACGAGCATTACCTGTTAGATACACTGGGGAGAGCCAGCACACTCATGCCACACAGGATGATGACCATGGTGCACGTGCGCCATCCTCATCACGTAGACCAAATTCGTATTCGCGTAGGCCTCAGCATCATTCCCATTCTCAACATGATGAAGATGTTGATTGCAGTAGCACGATGGACGTCGACGTTGATAGCCTCTCTTCTAGCTTACGAGGATTGAGTGTGGAGGAGAATAGTAGTTACTACAGTGGACAGGAGCAGTGGAATTTTCCTGGATACAGCACTGGTTCAGCATACACCTCAAATGATTATGTTGATATCAACTTCGTCCCCTATCCCACTGCGACTGCATATGGTTCTTCCTTCGACGATGGTTCAGATGCAGGAGCACAGACACGGAGTCAAAGTGGATCAACCAACTTCTATTCCGTTCCATCAGTACTTCCGCAAGAGTTTACACATCAGAGTACTACTTCAGAAGTTTTTCCATTCTTCCCAAAGATAGGTATCCTTCGGACAGCTACTGATGTTATATTTATGAATCATGTGCAAGACTACCAGAACTACTTTGCATCAAGAATGTCATGGGAAGATTATGTTGCTCAATTGGAAGACAATTTGCGTCGACAACTTTCCCAGATGTATGATGATAGTAGGATGGATCATCCACGACACTCTACGTATTATTAGACATTGTATCTGTATAAGGATTGTGGAATTGTGGACTATGGGCATAGGGGGACTATTGGATCATTCAATGTTGAATATTTGAACTATGATGTAATGATTTATAATGAAGTGTTATTTTGTTTCTCTTTCCCCTAATGCATTATGTTATTGTCTCATTTTTCATATTTGATTGAATATAATAACTAATATTAACTTAAATTTATAACAGATTTCAGCGTTGACTGTCAAAACATGGGTGTAAACCCAAACAACCACAAATGGTCATTATTTTTACAATTTTATACTCTAAATGTGTTTATGTATGCAAAAATGAGGTTCCCCTGAAGTTAGAGACCTAAAAAATGCATTTTGGCCACCGAGATAGCCTTTTTAAGCTAGGCTGTCTCGGACAAAATGCACTGTCTCGGCGAGATCTCGCCGATATTTCGGTTTCGGAGGAGGCCGAGACCCCTCCGAAACCCGAGATTTTAAACCTTGCCTATACTATGCTACTAGTCTGCAACTACTACTTGGTTCGCAATGACCTATATTGTCCTACTACTACTACTTCGTTTACGGTAACCTATATTGTGTTGCTACTACTACATTTAGCTTGCAACGACTACTACTACTACTGCTACTGCTACTACTAATGCAGCTTCTACTACAACTACCACTACTATTTGCCTTCCATGGGAAGAACCTATGCTACTTGTGTAACGCCCCAAGTTATGGTTCTCTTTCCTTTTAAGAATAAAAAAAAAAAAGGGGGAATATCCATATTACTATGACTTAGGGTTAAAATAATGGCTTTTTAGGATGTTTCAAATTAAAATAACATAGTTTAATTTTTTTATTTTTTTGACCAAAAACGGGATTAGAATCCAATTTGCTAATTAACTGATACTAGAGATATTAAAGAGATAAGTTTCCTAAAATATTAAAACACTAGTTGTATGTGGGACCCACTACAAATAGCAATAGAGTTAGATTAAGAAGCAAATCTTATCTAGTTGTATGTGAGACCCATTACATATGGAAATAGAGTTGGCTTAGGAAACAAACCTTATCCAAGACTATATAATTAGTTACTAAATAATAAATAAAATACAAATTCAAAATTAGTAAGAGAATAAAGGGAAACGTGAGTGAGGGAGAGAGGAAAAAGGAGGCGTGAGAGAAAAGGAAAGAAAAGAAAGAAAAGGGAAGACGATAGAATCTCAAACCAAGAGGGAGAGTGAGAGGAAATAAAAGGAAACGAGAAAAAAAAAAGGAAAAGAAATAGAGAAACCATGAGGAGAGAGAGAGAAGAGGAACCGAGAGAAAAAAAAAAGAGAGAGAAACCGTGAGTAGAGAGAGGATGACAAACCAAGAGAAGAAGAGGAAGAAGAAGAAGAAGAATAAAGAGGTAAACTCTAGTCAGATTTTTTAATTAAGCCTTCAGTTTCAGCTCTATCTCAGTTTCTATTTCAGTTTCAAATCTGATTAAGCCTTCAGTTTCAAATCTGATCTATACCTATTAGTTTTGTTCTAAACAGTGTCTTAGCTTTCTTTACCAAGTTAGATACCACCAGAATCGAATTTGGTTCAAGGACAGATTCCATACCAGATTTAAAGTATACAAATTTTATATAAGCAGACTAAAACAGTTTTTGTATACAGTCGTTTATTATAACCGTTTCAGATTTTGTATTCAGTCCGGTATTATAACTAGTTCAGATCTTGCATACATGCATATCAGTTCATTGATCAGATTCATATAATATTTTTAAACCAGATTCTATGGTAGTCTATGGATCAGATTTTATACCAGCGTATAAGTATCATACCAGATTTTTATACTATCAGATTTTGATCTTGTTGAAATTATTATATTTTCAGTTCAGATTACATACACAGTTTATACCCAAATTTTACTTATCAAATCCAAATTACATAAGTTAATCCAGATTGTATATACAGTCCTATCGATTTCAGTTCTTTATGTTATGTATACCATATCAGACTTTAAGGGCCTGTTTGATAAAACTTCTGCTTCTGGATTCTATGCATGGAATAAAATCTTGGAGATCTCGCCAATCTCGCCCTTCTCGACCTTAGCCGAGACGAAAACAGGGTTGATAACCCTTTTCGTTTCGGCAGATGCATAATCTCGCCGAGATCTGGGTAAATCTCGCAATTTCTCGTAACTTTTCGTCATTTCTCGAAATTGCTTTTTGTTTTTTTTTTCTCTTTATAAAAGAGAAAACTCACTGTTCTCGGTCGAGAACTCGACCAAGAACTGCTGTTTCCTCTTTTTTGTTAGTTTTTTGAAAATTTTCTCATTTCTTCCTCATTCTTTCTTTGTTTGGACTTTTAACTTGCAACAGGTGGTGCTTCGGACTACGGGGATTGCTGTGGGAGCTTCATATCAACTGTTGAAAGTTAGATTCTTGCCCAAAAATGAGATTTTTACATTAGACTATGAAAGAGAAAAAAAATTGGTAGAATCTGATGAAACTTTTATATGTTAGATACGTGAGCCCGATCTACGAGCTCATATTTTCAGATTTAAATTTTGATTGTTGTATGTATTTTTTTCAATTATTTGCATTTAAAAACTAATTTTCAGCAATTAAAAATTAAAATAATTATTATTTATACTTATTTGATGATGATGACCTATTTATATGTTAATCACCATTGGAAAATCTATTGTCCTACGGTTTCAGATTTCAATTTCGGTGGTTGTTGTTATTTTTTTCAATTCTTTGCATTTAAAAATGAATTTCCAGCAATTAAAATTTAAAATAATTATTATTATTACTCATTTGATGATGATGACCTATTTATATGTTAATCATTGTTGGCCGATCTACTGTCCTACGATTTCAGATTTCGATTTCGATTGTTGTATTTTATTTTATTTTTGAATTATTTATATTAAAAAATTAATTTTTCAGCAATTAAAAATTATTTTAAAATGGTTAAAAAAATGCTATAAAATAGGGGAAAATAAGGAAAAATATTCTGATTGCATTTAAAATATGAGAAAATTTTTGAAATGTAATTTCTGCAGTGTTCAAGTTTGTAAGGTTATTGAAGTTTGTGTTTTCTATGAAACAGTGCTTGAAAATTATGTCGAGACCAAGTTCTGGAGCAGGCGATGGAGGCGACAGTGCCAGTTCCCGTACTGACCCTGCATGGCAGTATGGGACTGCCCTCCAGGGTGATAGGAAGAAAACCCAGTGTAATTTTTGTGGGAAGAAGCTTCAATCTGGCAGTATCACAAGACTGAAGCAACACTTGAGTGGATTGGGCAAAGATGTTTCCAAATGCCCGCAGTGTCCTGTGGAGATATCCAGGGCTATAAGTGAATAGTTGAAGGGAGGGAGGCAGAGAAGGGCAGCAATGGAAAGCAATGGAAAGAGAAAAACAGCAGTTTGAGGAGGCAGTTCAAGGCACCATACTAGAATCCAGTGAGGAACATAAGGCTGAGGGATGGGATGTAGAGGATATGACAGAGGCAGAGGCAAGACAGATGAGTCATGCGGCAATGGCTAGCAGAGAAACCCTTAGATCAGATGCGGAAAGGAGACGGACAGGAGTAGGTACATCTAGGGCAGGTGGCAGTGGTAGTGGATTTGCTGAGCCTGAGCCACAGAGACGAAGCAAAGGGATTGGTACTTGGTTTTCTAGATCACGAAATAGAAAGGAAGAACCTGTGCCTCAGTGACGGGGACAGGATGATTATGTTCAAGTTCTAGAGCAAGATCCCCGAGTCTTTACGAAGCAAGGTAGCAAGCAGAAAAAAATAAAGGCAATGTTTAGGGACAGAATAGGGAGTCAGTAGGGTATTCATACTCTAAGTGGTCGTTTTATCATGGCATCCCAGCAAACGCCACCACAGACCCCTTCTTTCAAAGCATGCTAAATGCAGTTGCTAAGGCGGGTACAGGGATTAGAGGGCCAAATCAATATGAGTTAATGACTCATTATTTGCCTCAACATAAAAAGGAATTACAAGACTGGATTCTAGGCCAGAAAAAGAATTGGGAAGATTTAGGAGTAACCATTATGTGTGATGGTTGGCCTAGTCCTACCAGAAAGTCCATCATCAACTCCATGGTTTATTGTGATGGAAGGACGGTGTTCCTTAGGTTTGTTGATGCATCAGCTGAAGTAAAAGATGTTGACTATATTTATGGACTGTTGCAACAAGTGGTGGCTGAGGTGGGAGCTCAGAAAGTTGTCCAGGTTGTGACGGATAACGGCAACAATTTAAGAAGGCAGGGGAGATGTTAATAAACAATGCCAACTACAATCTCTTCTGGACTCCATGGGCTGCCCATTGTATTGATTTGATGTTGAAGGACATGGGCAAAATAAATAAAGTCAAGAGAGTGGTTGAGCAAGCAAGACAAGTAACAACTTTCATCTACAACCATGGTTATTCCTTGAACATGCTCAGGGAGAGATGTGGAGGGGACTTGGTCAAACCAGGCATCACCAAATTCGCTACGAACTTCATAACATTGAAGAGCTTTGAGGCGAAGATGGCCGGACTTAGATCGATGTTTGCATCTGAAGATTAGTTTTCATGGAGACAGTCAGCTACCCCCCAGGGAGTGGAAGCACAGAGTACCATTGCTTTAAACGAATTTTGGCAAAACATGAAGGTGGTAGTCAGAGTGTTGCATCCTGTAGTGCAAGTGTTGAGATTTGTAGATACTGAGCGAAAACCTACCATGCCAATTCTTTATGCTTTGTGGACGCATTAAAAGTACGTGTTAAAGCTTTGATACCACGTGGCTACAAAAATTACATAAAGATCATCAATGACCGATAGGAGAGCCAACTCATGCATCTATTACATAAGGCTGGTGAGTAAGTTTGATGATGCATTTACTGTAGTGTTATTTATGTACCAATATAATTTTTATTTGTTTTAATCATGTATCTACTATCAAATATTTCAACATACTATTTGAACCCCAAGTACCAGTATACGCATGTACTTGGGACGAACGCAAAACTCATTAAGGCAATGAAGCTAGTGGTTGCAATGTTGGAGCCAGATCCCAAGCACAGGCATTGACAAACCTAGAAGTGAGTTGTATGTTTCAATTATTGGAAATATGGCAAAACTATATATTGTAATTGCAAATATTTATAAGTTTTCGATTGTGTGTAGATTAAAACCTTTAGGGAAGCCGTGGGAGTTTTGGGTTCCACGCTGCAGTGGTTGGACGTGACAAAAGTGATCCGTATATGTATTACGTTTAAATGACATACGAAATTAAATTATCTTATGTTTTATGTATTATGTTTAAATGACATACGAAATTAAAATATATTATTGTTCTTATACAGCTGAATGGTAGGTGTTGTATAGTAAAGATGCACCTGCTCTGAAGAAGATAGCAAGTAGAGTGCTAGCTCAGACATGCTCTGCATCTGGCTGTGAGCGAAACTGGAGTACTTTCAACCTCATTCATTCAAAGAGGCAGAATCGACTTGGTTCCCAATGGCTAAATGACTTGATTTTTGTGCATTACAACATAAGGCTGAGGGTGCAAAACATGTTCCATGATAAGGAGGATGATACCCCGCTTGAACTCGCCAACATCTTCCAGCTTGACTCTAAAGAGGAAGATCCAATAGTGGAGTGGGTGCAGCACAGGGGAGTACCAGTGATGGACGAGCCCGGGGGGATGTCTGACCCCCATTTGGCTAGCCATTTGGATACTGATGTCGACGAAGATCTAGCCTCGGAAGAGGATCAGGTCCATACACGGTCACACGTGCCATTTGACCCTCCTGCTGGCACTGATACAAATGATCCTGAGTGGAGTTGGAGTGGTAGTGGAGCTACTGGTAGTGATCATGGGGGTGGGCGTGGAGACCCAGGTAGAGGTCGAACCACTATTGTCAATATTGGGGCTGATCCAGAACCACAAGCATCACCTGTTAGATACACTGAGGAGAGCCAGTATACTCATGCAACACAGGATGATGACCATGGTGCACGTGCGCCATCCTCATCACGTAGACCAACTTCATATTTGCGTAGGCCTCGGCATCATTCCCAATCTCAACATGATGAAGATGCTGATTGCGGAAGTATGATGGACGTCGACATTGATAGCCTCTCTACTGGCTTACGAGGATTGAGTGTGGAGGAGAATAGCAGTTACTGCAGTGGATAGGAACAGTGCAATGATCCTGGATATAGCACTGGTTCAGCATACGCCTCAAATGATTATGTTGTTATCAACTTTGTCTCCTATCCCACTGCGACTGCATATGGTTCTTCCTGCGACGATAGTTCAGATGCAGGAGCACAGACACAGAGTCAGAGTGGATCAACCAACTTCTATTCCGTTCCATCAGTACCTCCGCAAGAGTCTACATACCAGAGTACTATTTCAAAAGTTTTTCCATTCTTCGCAAAGATAGTTATCCTTCGAACAGTTACTGATGTTATATTTATAAATCATGTGCAAGACTACCAGAACTACTTTGCATCAAGAATGTCATGGGAAGATTATGTTGCTTAGTTGGAAGACAATTTACGTCGACAACTTTCCCAGATGTATGATGATAGTAGGATGGATCATCCACAATACTCTACGTATTACTAGACATTGTATCTGTATAAGGATTGTGGAATCGTGGACTATGGGTCATAATTGTCAAGGCGATCCAAGGCGTTTGGGGCCATCCTAGGCGCCCACCTAGGCGTTGCCTAGGCGACCAAGGTGTTCCCAGTGCATTTTTTTATTTCTAAAATATTAATGTTTATATATATGCAACATTCTACATAAATAATCAACATTTAAGGCATAACATAATTAATATGTGGTGTGGACCCAAGTTTGGTAGTGTATACTAAGACCTGGGATTGTGTCTAGAGTTAAGTAAACAATTAATTATAACTAACGAATTTCGGAGCGTAACTCCTTTAATATAGTTCGGATTCAATCAATCTCGAATTCTTTGCAAAGCTGGCATAATCAGCTTTCTACAAATCCGAGATTACTTGAATCCAAGTTATAATGAAGGAGTTACACTCCGGTCAAACCTTGTTCAGAATACGGGAATGCTGTTTAAAGTCGTCTGAATGTAAATTATTTTTTGGACATCAAAGTAAAAGATTATTTTGGCGCACTCTTGGTTTTTAGTGATAATTTATTATAATAAGATTTATATAATTTTTATATTTAGAAAAAAGTCAAGAATTTAAAAGTTGAAAATCGCCCTCACACCCAAAAATATGGTTTTTGTTCTTGAACTGGGGGGTTGACTTTTTATCCTTCTGGAATTTGAATTTTAGACTATTTTTATTGGATTCAAATATGGGGGTATTTGCTTATTTATGAATAATATCTTAAGTAAATGAACATTTACTTAAATGATATTAGTCATAAATAAGTACTGTCTGATAAATATTGTTCCTGTCTGGCCTAATAAATCTCCTAAATAAAATTCAAAGATCAAGGAAAAATATGAGAAAAAGATGGCCGCCCAGGCATTCTAGGCGTCCAAGGCGACGTCCAGGCACCCTGGGCGACCGCCTTTCTCATGTACACAAGGCACCCTGGCGCCCAGGCCTGTATAAACCGCCCGGATACCTAGGCGTCGCCTAAGCGATGCCTTGATAACTATGCTATGGGCACATGGGGACTATGTCACTATGGGATCATTCAGTATTGCACATTTCAACTATGATGTAATGATTTATAATGAACTGTTATTTTGTTCTCTTTCCCCTAATGCATTATGTTATTGTCTCATTTGCTATATTTGATTAAATATAGTAGTCAATATTAACCTAAGTTTACAACAGACTTCAGTGTTGACTGTCAAAACATGGGTTTTTATAATTTTATGCTCTAAATGTGTTTATGTATGTAAAAATGAGGTTCCCCTGAAGTTGGAGACCTAAAAAATATATTTTGGCCACCGAGATAGCCTTTTTAAGCTGTTTCAGACAAAATGCAGTGTCTCGGCGAGATCTCACCAAGAATGCTAGATCTCGGCTTCGGAGGCCGAGACTCCTCCGAAACACGAGATTTTAAACGTTGATTCTATGGATTCTGGCTCCCAGGGAGCCATTTTGGAGTGGAAGCATGTTTGATAAGTCTGGTTGGATTCCAACTCCTACAGAGTGAACCGGACACAGAATGGCTCCAGAATCCAAAATTTTGGAGTCATAAATACTTGATTCAAGCTGTTGAATCAACTTTTTGGGAGAAAGAAAAGAGTCGACTTTCATATGACACTCACTTCACCACCGCCACCACAACCACTACCACCGCCATCACCCACCACCACTGACCACTGACCACCGACCACCACCACGGCCTCCACCACCACTGCCACCACCCACCAGCACCACCACCCACCATCCACCATTGCCATCACAAAGAACCACCACCACCATCATGCCACCACCACCCACCACCCACCACCCACCACCCACCACCCACCACTACCCACCACTACCCACCACTACCAAGACTGTTTTTCTAAACTTCCATTGGGGGGATAGTGTGGATAGTTTGTTATCAAACATGTTTCTAATCCAAAGATGCTCTGGAATCCATTTTAGAATTGCGTTATCAAACAAGTTTCTACTCCAAAATAATCCTGGAGTAGCCAGGAGTAGAATCCAAATTTGAACCAGAATCCAAAAGCAAAAGTTTTATCAAACAGGCCCTAAGTCACCAAAGCAGATTTCTACCAGATTGGATGATTAGTATTATACTAGTATGTTTTATATTCAGTCCACATTACGGGTCAGTTTTAAGGTCAGAGTCCATACCAGCTTCATTCATATTACTGGTCAGATTTGTATCAGCTTATATGTGAATTTCAGTCAAAATTATATCAATATATATGTGTCAGAATCAGATCAGATTAGATCAGTCCAGATCCATAGAACCGATTTGGTAATTAACAAAGATAAAAAGAGAAGATGTGAGTTTTAAGAGGGATAATCAAGGTACTGATTTAAAAATTAATTTGTATACTAGATAATATACGTAGGGTCGGTACTATCTAGTATTGAAGCATCAATCAATCGGTGAGCGAGGAAGAGGTAAGTGGAAATACTACAAGTGCACCATTAGAGTGACTCTGATGCTTTAATTCTATGTTTTTTGTCGCCAATGTTTATTTATTGTTGCTTGCTCATAATATGTGAATGGCATGCTTATGGATGTTAAATGTGATATGTGATTGTCAAGTACTCTCATCTTTTATTGCTCATGTTTTAAGAGTATTTCAAAGTTTTCTTTTGCCACAATCCGGATAAAGGAATAATGTGGAAAATGTGAAGTGAGGAAAATATGAAGTGAGGGTAATCAATTCCTTTGTCTGGTAGAGGGAAATAGACTCTATGGGTGGGGTGCCACCTGGGTCAGATCCGTGATGTTGGTGGATGAGTGAGAAAAGGTCATGGACGGATGACTATAAATAAATGTGAAAACGGGTTGTAGATGACCTCTACTAGAGCAATGTTGATTGGTTACTCCTATTTGTTGGTCAAAAAAAAAAAAAAAAAAACTAAAACGTTTTATAAGTAAATAAGTTTTATCTTCTCAAGTGGTTTAATTGAAGTGTTAGTGATCATTGTGGTGATGTATTTCTATTGCAATTTCTTTCTTGCTGAGTTATTGAGCTCACCCCTTACTATGATTATCTCAGATGATGAGGAGGTTGCCGAATAACATAAGGGAGCGTAGAGGCGGCGTCGGATTATTCCTCAGCTTAGCATAGCTTGTTTTTATTATTTTACTTGAAAGGTTGTATATGATTTTAAATTTAATTTTTGGGACAAGTACATTGTTTTTAAATATTACAGACATTAGACTGCCACCAGCAGATTTTTGGACATGTCTTACCTTGTACGGGTTTGGGTCGTGACAGCTTGATGTCAGTGAGTTGGTGTTACTACCTTAAGATTGGTGTTGCTTATCCTTATTATTCCAAACTAGAGCACGTTCCAGCTTGAAGGGGAGTGTTGAAGAATGTACGGTTTTGGTTTTTTGCTGTCTAGGTGTCACCTAGGCCTGTCTAAATGCTACCTAGCTTAGTGCTGATTATTTTCCAGTTAAAGTCCTAGTTTAATTCTAAAACTGGTGAAGTCTACGTAGACTCTAATACTTGTAAGTCTTCTTATTATAAATAAGAAAGAATTGAGGGGGAGAGGATTAATTCGATCCATTCCCTCCATCTTCTCTTTCTTTCTATTTTGTTACAATCTCCAAGCAATCAAGTAAAATCAACAAAGAGCAAATTTTTTTATTTTGGGAAATTTCTATCACTCCCCTATTACTCAAATTCCCCTATTTCAAACTTATTTGCTGCTTTCGCCATAAAAACAAACTTTCAGCTCTCTTTCTCCCCTGGTAATTCAAAATTACTAGATTACCCCTCATCTGTTCCCTCCCACAGCATCCCCTCTGGCAGGACCCCTTCTGCAGCCCACCCTACCCTATGCATCTTCCCCCTTCGCCATCACCTCTTGTCGCCCCCCACTGTGGCTGCTTGCCCCATTGTCCTTCCTAAAGGACAAACTCCATATGGATGCCAGAAACAGCTAATGATTCAAGCATCCAGGGATTCACTGTTAGAGGAATTAATCTTAATCTTAAAAGGTAAATAGGGACTTGTGAAATTGATCATGAATAGCATCGACAGTGAAAAAAAATTTTAACAACCAAACCGTAAGCAAGAAGAAGAAAAGTAACAAAACGGAAAAATAGGGCCGGCAACAGCCACGTTCATCCAACGCGAATTTAAGCTTAATCCCTTCCTTGTTGGTTTTCTCGCCCAACTCATTGACGACCACATCAAGGAGGACACTTGTCTTGTGTCGTCCAATCTTCCACCCAACAATCTTATACCTCACAACAGTCACCAAATCCACCTTGAAACCCACAGTCTCGTTCGACGAAACCTTCCTCACCACCAGTGCCCAAGGAATGTCCACCTGCTGAAAGGTCAACTGATTGACAGAACCCAAGCACTGAACTGTTCCCAATGGGGAAGCTCAGGTTTGGAGCATCATAGTAAACCCTCTTGTCCTTGTTGGTGTTCTTGATTCTAAAATCGTTGGGTATGGTGGTGGAAATGGTGGTGTTTAGGAGAAACTCAAAATCCACAAAAGCTTTCCTTCAATTTGGTTTTCATTGTTTTCGAGAGTGAGAACTCTTTCTCCCAAGTTTCTTTTCTTCGATGAGATCTCCCCAGGTGTAGATTATAAATAAATTTATTCCAGATAAAATCAACACAAATTCCCTCATTAATATAGTACTCAAGGCTATTTATTCGTGGGGGTGTATATGATACCTGGGCTCCTGGAGCGGGAGATGAAAGAAAAATTACCAACTTAACCCTTTGTCTACAATGATTCCAATCCAGCTCGGCCCCAATAATTCGCCGATCCATCATGACAGTAATATAATCAATTTTTCCTCCAGAAATGTTCAATATGGAGGAATAACAATAAAGAAAAGTGTCCATTTTTATGAAATCTCAAACTCACCAAGATCTTTGAAATTTCTATCTTTACATGTTAAAAAAAAAAGCAGTGAGTCAGTGAAATCTCAAAAATCTTGACCTCACCGATGCGGGGTCGAGATCTAAGATTTAGAACTTTGCTTCCAAGTTTCCAAACAGAATTCATTGATACCCGCACAGTGTCCAGATTTCTAGCTTGCCAGAATTACTTGCATTTCAAAGACAGGACGATTGCAAGACTATGCCCCTTTCTCCCCTCTAAGATCGCAGTGAGAGATGGAAATATAGTGCCATGCATCTCCGCCGTCAATCCAGATAATGGGTCTAGCGAAGAAGTTGTCGTTCATCTCAAAGATCACGAGTCTAGGTGAGGAGAATCTCTTTTTGTTTATTTAACCGTTTAGACCACAGGACGGATGTTGCAGAAGGGGATCGATTGCAAGGGTAAATTAAGGATTTCAAATAACCAAGGGAGAAAGAGAGGTGGAAGTTCACTTTACTGAGGAAATCAAAAAAGAACTTCGGAGTAGAAGAGTTTGAATAAATATAGGGTAAGTGTAGGGCAGTGACAAATTTTCCTTTTTCCCAAATCTTTTCTGTGGCAGTGTTGTTGTGAGGGTTATTTTTTTTTGGTTGAAATTGGCAGATAGTTTGGGTCTTTTAGTCTTTTATCCCCTCTCTCCCTTTTTTTTCAATCTTCCACCTTTGTATGATTTCTAATACACTGGTGGCTGACCTCAATTTTGTCCTCCTTGCACTTGCTACAATAATGATACAGCAAGAAGCGAAGCCTGATGTAATATAATCCAGTTTACAGCATAGTTGTCAAGGCGTCGCCTAGGCGCCCAGGCTGCCTTGGGTCGCCTTGGAAAATCGGGCGCCTTGGTCGCCTAGGCGCCCAGTCAGGCCTCCATCGCCTTGGTTCGCCTTGGCGCCTTGACAACTATGGTTTACAGAGAATAAGAAAGAATAGAAGGAAGAGCTCTAGAACAAAGAAAACAACAAAGGGTGTTCACTGGTTCAATCACCAGCTTTGGGAGAGAGTATTTCTTTCTTAAACTGGAAAATATCATTAACTTACAAGCCTAACAGCACTATTATAATATGGGTAACTTAACAAAGAAGCCAAAGCTAACTTTATCAACTAGTTAAGATAAAGCTTACTTAACAAGCTAAAAAGATAGTTTGCTCAAAAACCAAAAAAGTGGCTCACTTAATAAGCTAATTCAACTCATAGATTCACATGAACTGTCAAATGACTTCTAATAAAATACCTAGAAGCAAACCCCATAAAACTCACAAAAAGGCTATTTACCGACTGCCAAACACATGAACTCCGACAATAAAAAAAAAAAAAAAAGACAACCAACCATTAAAACCCCATTATTCCAATGACCCCAGTTTTCACCTGCACCAAGGAAGGTTTAAGCCAAAAATAATGGGGCACTAAATTAAAAACAATAGTCTGGTTGAAAGAACTAAATTACCTATTCAAAAATGGAAACAATTGGCCACTAAAACAAGAGAGAAATTAACAAAATAACACGGATCTAAGATGACCGATCCTTGTTTAGAACAACCAGATTGGATCTGGATCAGCTGAAGTCAATCTGAGTTAAATTCAGCTAAGATTGTCATATCTAAAGCAATCCACTGTTCAGCAGGGCTAATTCAAACTGATCTAAATCAGGATCTGTTAAGACCAATCCCAGATCTTCATTTTTCCATAAAACCAGAAATTTTTGGAAGTTCGGAACAGAATAGAACTCAAGGCAGACTTGGTAAAAGTTGAAGAGCATTGACGAAAAGAACATAAAGAATTAAATAAAAAAATAGTAGTAGCTTCAGGTTGAGGAATTAAATAAAGCTAATCTGAAATTTGATCTAATACTAAGGATCAATGTAAGAAGGAAACCTGATAGCATTGTTACAGAAATAGCAGCAATAAAGAAATTACAAAAAAATATTTTATATAAAAGAAGTCAACAAAATCAATTATAGTTTCCAAGTATAATGCACCTTTTGCACAAAAGCAGCAGAACCTAAAAGCTGACAAATATCAACAAAGACCTCAGCCAGATTCATTCTAAAATGAATAAGGCCATCCGGCATGTCAGGAGTGTCATTCTCTTCATTGAACGTAGACTCATCCACCTGCCAAACATATATCCCCAGTCAATTTCTTTTCCCTGTGAATATATTTAAACTTTTAAAGAGAGGTAGATATTTTCTTTATTTTATATGACATTTTCTCAGTAATGCAAGCAATACAACAGGTCCTCCATTACCCCCCACCCAGGGGAAAAACAAATAAGATTCTCAATTCAATAATAAAGCACATAGGAAAAGTGACCAAATGAATGATAGTAAAAATTGTCAAGAGATTAGCGGTACTTCGGTTTTCCAAATCCCATATTCATAAGGAACTCCTTATATAACTACTTGGCTTCAACTAGAAGGGTATGAGGATCCAGTACTGTCAAAGGTGAAAGTACAAGTGTACAACCAAGGTGAATAGGCTTCCAAATGGCCTGATTGAAGCAAGGTGCATCTCTTCAGTGGGGGGCAACCGGGCAACAATGGAGAAAGAAGTACTAGAATAATGTATGAAAAACTAAAAGGTGTGATCCATTGACACAATAAAACTGCGACCATAGCACAAAACAAAGTATCAAGTTTTGATCAATTCCTAGGCTCCTAGCATAATACTTCAGGAAAAAAAAAACACAATAAGCAACTAGTAAAAAGGAAAAGCAATTCCTAGTAGTTCAATAATGTACTTGAAATCAGTCCTTATTCAAGGACAATCAGGTTATTGGAACAGATTATACCAATTACCAAATATGAAAAAGAATGTAGTATTTAATTGAAAATATCACACTTACCACATAAAATTCAACATATTTATATAGTATCTCCTAAATCTCGGGTTGTTTGAAAAGAGTGTCCTAAGGAAAGCTTCTAGCCCACTGGGGATGGAACCTCCCATTGGGAAGCTATGTCAAAAGCTCTGCCCATTTGCACTTTGCAGCAGAAAAAAGAAAAAAAAGAGTTTAGGTAGTAGCATAATTGCAGGAAGGGACAGCAAATTACAGGCAAAATCCGGCTCTTGGTTAGAGTCAGACAATGTGGCATGTTTCTGCTTATTTACCCGATCTTACCCAGATTATGGACAAAGGGCTATTTCAATGTCCAACACAGTATGAGTCAAGGTGGTCCATTTCTAACATAGAGAAAAGTTTGGGAGTCCAACTATGCAGATTACTAGAGGAATAAATCAGAAAGCAGTCTGGAATCCGGATAAACCAAAGAGAAAAACATGGCTGTTGTATTCTATTTTGGTAGATGAGTAAGACCTGAAAGAGATGCTGATACATCATTAAACCCCTTACTTCTAAGGACAAAAGAGTCTTTTAATAAATGGAACACAATAATACATAATGTGCTCTGTTTGAATCGATAAAGTGAGCCCCAGTAGGCCTTCCCTGAGAGACACTAACTGTAGAATCTCAAGTCAAAGAGAGAACTGAGGAAGTTAAAATAACTTCAAATCAGACCTGGCGGCACCCCTGTTTCAGTGTTCCTGTCTGTTGTGCTATGCAGGTCTGTTATAAGAAAACAATGGCCCATTTCAGCCACTGTTAGGCCTCCTACAACAATGTCCAACCGAAATATCATATTTAATGTAATTTACACTCAAAAATTATGTTTCAAGTCTAATTAAAGTATGATCAATAGCCAAAAAAAAAAAAAGTGCTATTCACAAATTTTAACTCAAAACTGAACAGATACACAACAAATTCTTCACCAAGTAAGCTAACATTCATTACACAACATGAATCAATGTATATTTTAAAAAGGTTGAGTTGTTTGAATTGCTCAACTCGGACCAGACCTAGTTTTCAATTTGGACACAGCATTCATGTCTGAAATCAGATTCCAGACAAGATACTTTTATCCAGACCTGGTTTTGACCAAGTCAGAAATAATCGAACAGTTCAGTCAACATTTTGCCACCCCTAATTGCAGAAGAGGGTATAGAACAAAGTGCAACAAATGAAATGGGGATGAAGCTATCAAGCCAATTCTAAATTTGTTTCAACAGATACATTTTTCTAGAAGGTCTGGCTGAAGAAACTCCCCAATGGAAACTCTCTCTAAACAAACTAAGCATATAATGCAGGAGAATGCTAAGATTACAAATGTGTAGCTCTCTCTATGGACTACTCATTTCAGACAAGAAATCCAATTTTTCATATTAGAACTCTCCTATTTTCACTCTCCCTAATCCCAATCAGTACCCCTGTTTCTCCTTCTTTCTACTCTTATCTGTTCCTACTTTTGCTACTAGTTTCTTTATTAGAATAATCTGAAACTTCAGATAATAACTTCTCTTACCATCTTCCACAAAATCTGCCCATTTGATTTAAACCTACTTCTCACTAGTACCATCTAACAGATCCCCTGTTCTGTTTCCAAGGCAAGGTAGTCAAGACACCACCTAGGCATCTAGGCACCTTGGTGGTGTCACGACCCAAACCCGTACAAGTAAGGGTGCAACCCTCACGGGCATTGGTCTAACGACCGGTCAAAATAATTTAAAATTTTATAATTAAACCTCAATTTATCACAAATCACATCAATTCAAATCCATAACTAAAGTAAAGACATTTCCAAAAACCTATTGGTGGCAGTCTACTGTCTATAATTTTTAAAAACAAAGTACTTGCCTCTGAAATTAAATTTAAAACCCTATACAACCATTCTAATAAAATAGTAAAAACAAGCTATGCTAAGCTGAGGAATAATCCAACGCCGCCTCTAAGCTCCCTCCTGTTCTTCGGCAACCTCCTCATCATCTGAGATAATCATGGTAAAGGGTGAGCTCAACAGCTCAGCAAGAAAGAAAATACAACAGAAATACATCACCACAATGATCACCAACACTTTAGTTAAACCACTCAAGAAGATAAAACTTGTTTACTTGCAAAACATTTAATTTGCAAAACATTTAATTTTTTACTTTTGGCCATTACATAGGAATAACCTATCAACTTTGCTACAATAGAGGTCATCTACAGCCCGTTTTCATATTTATTTATGGTCATCCATCCGTGACCTTTTCTCACTCATCTGCCGGCGTCACGAATCTGACCCAGGTGGCACCCCACCCATAGAGTCTATTTCCCTCTACTAGATACAAAGTAATTGATTACCCTCACTTCACATATTCCATCACTTCTTTATCAACAAGTGTGACAAAACACAATTTTGAAATACTCTTAAAACATGAACAACAAAAGATGAGAGTAATTGGCAATCACATATCTCATTTAACATCCATAAGCATACCATCAAATATAATGAACCAAAACAACAATAATAAATATTGACACCAAAACATAACATTAAAGCATTAGGGTCACTCTAATGGTGCAGTCCTATAGTATTTCTACTTACTTCTTCGTCGCTCATAGATTGATTGATGCTTCAATACCAGGTAGTACCGTCCCTACCTATGTTACCAAGTATACAAATTAATTTTTAAATCAGTACCTTGATTACCCCTCTTAAAACTCACCTCTTCTCTTTTTAGCTTCTTTAATTACCAAATCAGTTCTAAGGATCTGGACTGATCTAATCTGATCTGATTCTGACACATATATATCAATATAATTTTGACTGAATTACACATATAAGCTTATACAAATCTGACCAGTGATATGACATGAAACTGGTAGGGAATCTGACCTTAAAACTGACTCGTAATGTGGATTGAATAGAAAACATTAGTATAATACTAGTCATACCATCTGGTAGAAATCTGCTTTGGTGACTGACGTAAAATCTGACATGGTATACATAACATAAAGAACTGAACTTTATAGGACTGTATATACAATCTGGATTACATATCAAAATTTAACATAATCTGATATACGTCACTGATATGCAAATCTGATTCTAAGATTAAACTTTACTAAGAACTAAAGACTAATCTATTGACTAAGATTTATACTGGGATTTAAAACATTAATCAAAGGTTGAAACTTGATTACTGAAACCAGATTTCTTCTGTAAAGAAAGCTCAAGAACATAGAAAATCTGGTATAAATCTGGTTTGGTTTCGATATATAGAACTGATATTAACTTAAGATCTGCTATGTATAATCTGTATATGGACTGCATAAAGAAATTTGGCTGAAATAACAATACATGGGCTGGTATATAAACCTGGTATATAAACTGATCTATAATTTTGGTATATATAAATCTGGACTGACTTATGTAAACCGGAATGGATAAGTAAGATTATGGACTGGTTATAGTAATGAACCGGATACAAAATCTGAAACGGTGATAATATTGGACTCTATACAAAAACTGTTCATAGAGCTTGGACTGTACAGATTTGAACTATATGAACACACACTGGACTGAGCTGAAGGAAAAAGAGTAACTCACCTAAGAAAGATGTTATTGATCCTTCTTCTTCTTCTTCTTCTATCGTCTTCACTCCCTCTCTCTTTTACTATATCGTTTTTCTTTTCTCTTTCTTTTCTTTTTCTCTTTCCTTTTATTTCCTCTCCCTCTCTCTCCCTCTCGGTTTGTGATTCTAACTTCTACTCTATTTTATTTTCTTTTTATTTTCTTTTCTTTTCTTTTTTTCCCTCTTACTCACTCTCGGTTTCTAAGGTCTACCGTCTTTCTTTTTTCTTTTTTTTCTTTTTTTTATTTCTTTTCTCTCACGTCTCATTCCTCTCTTCTCTTTTGAATTTGTATTTTATTTATTGTTTATCAATAGTCTTAGATAAGGTTTGTTTCCTAATCCCACTCTATTTCCATATTAGTGGGTCCCACATACAGCTAGATAGGATTTGTTTCTCAATCTAACTCTATTGTCATATGTAGTGGGTCCCACATACAACTAGTGTTTTAATATTTTAAGAAACTTACCTCCTTAATAACTCTAATGTTAATTAATTAAAAAATAAGATTCTAATCCCGTTTTTGGTCAATAATCAGAAATTAGACTATGTTATTTTAATAAAAAAAACATTTAGAGTGCCATTATTTTAACCCTAAGGCATAGTAATATGAAAATATATATTTATATATATTTTTTTCGTTATTCTAAAAAAAAAATAACAACTTGGGGTGTTACAGGTGGCGCCTTGGAAATTAGGCCGCCTTGGTCATCTTGGGAGTCCACCAGCCCTCAATCGGCTTGGGCCACCTTGTCGCCATGATAACTTTGTTCCATACTCTACCTAATCTATCCAATCGCCCATCCTATATAACAGAAAAAATACGAAATTCTATTTATTTTATACCACCAAATTTTTATTAAAACAGAGGCTTCAGAGACTTGGTTCTTTAATCTCTTAAATCCCTGCCTACAACAGCAAAGCTCTAAATGAATTTGGAAATGATAAGAAGGAAGAGCATATCAGGTTTCCAAATCATGGTGAAGAAAGAAGTTCAATTAATCCTTGACTATTCAGTCCTCTTCTTTCTCTGACATACAGTTACAACAGAGATTCGGCAAAGACAGAAAGGAGATTGCATTGGACTAATATTCTGAAACATACAACATGATTATGAAATAAATAACAAAATTACCATTGTTTTGAGGGTCCATTTTATTAGAAATCAATCAAAGTCAAGTAAAATAAAAATAAAAAAAATTAATTCCCTATTACTGTATTTCCAGCTAAACATCCCATTGGAAAGTTTCCGTTTTCCTTTACCATTTCACTTTATTTCATGTCAGGAATGAAAATTTTATTTCACTACACTTCTAACCAAATGGCTAATAAGTATAGGTAAGCAACAGTACACCCCTAGCACCTGATTTAAACAAGCAAACCACAACAAAAGCACCAAACTACAGTATCAAAGATTTGCACTAGGCGTTGCCAAGCACATCAGACACAGCATTTGCCCATGAAAATACTGGGGGAAACAAGATTCTTAAATCAAATCCCACCTAATAATATAAGCCCCCATGTTTTTTTCCTGTACTTCAATCAGTCATATTTGTCTTTCACCTTTCCTCTTGTCTTTTAAGACAGCTTCAACTTATACCATATCATTGCCCACAAATGCAATCTGTAGTCTTCATTGTACATATCCAACTTGGTTGAATCTTCCTCGGTTCCTCCTCTTGTTAGCAATTGGTCTTTGGTCCTGCCCCAACGTTCCAACAAAAACACCATCTCTGTTACCCTTCCCATCTTGCCACTCGTTTATATGCATGTGTTGTTTCTTGCCTTTTCATCACTGAACCCAAAGGGAAGGGAATGAGATAGAAAGACAGAAAAAGGCAAGGACAATTTTTTTTTGGGTGAATAAATGAATGAATTAGCAAAACCCCAAAGGGGGAAAAACAAACCTGAGTATCACAAAGATAGAACCAGGCTCATAATTGTCAAGGCGACAATGTGATCCAAGGCATTCGGGGCCATCCTGGGCGCCTAGGCGACCAAGGCCCAGTGTATTTTTTCGATTTCTAAAATATTAATGCTATATTAATGTTTATATATATGTAGCATTCTACATAAATAATCAACATTTAAGACGTAACTTAATTAATATGAGAAAACTAACAAGGCAACAAATAATGAGTTAAGTAGGCAACACATATGTATGACTAACATTTGCGTACTTCTAACAAATTTGACCAGAGCGTAACTCCTTTAATATAGTTCAGATTTAAGCAATTTCGAATTTGTTACAAAGTTAGCATAATCAGCTTTCCAACAAATCCGAGATTGCTTGAATCCAAGCTATAATAAAGGAGTTACACTCCGGTCAAACCTAGTTCAGAGTACGCGAATGCTATTTAAAATCGTCTGAATGTAAATTATTTTTTGGGCATCAAAGCAAGAGATTATTTTGGCACGCACTTGGTTTTTAGTGATGCTTTATTATAATAAGATTTATTAAACTGTTATATTTGAAAAAAAATCTAGCATTTGGAAGTTGAAAATCGCTCCCACACCCAAAATTACGGTTTTGTTCTTAAACTGGAGGGTTGACTTTTTATCCTTCTGAAATTTGAATTTTAAACTATTTTTATTGGAATCTAATGGGGGGTATTTGCTTAACATTTACTTAAATGATATTAGTCATAAATAAATATTGCCTGATAAATGGTGTTTCTGTCTAGGATAATAAATCTTGTAAAGAAAATTCAGAGATCAAGGAAAAATATCAGAACAAAAACAGGCACATTGAAAACAAGGCGGTCACCCAAACATTCTAGGAGTCCAAGGTGCCCTAGGCAACGCCCAGGCGCCCTCATGTTCATAAGGCGCCCTGGCGCCCAAGCCTATAAAAACCGCCCAAACGCCTAAGCGTTGCCCCTATAAAAACCTCCAGGAAGCCTAGGCGACGCCTTGACAACTATAGCCAAGCTCCTTACAAACGAAAACAAAAGGCAGAACAACCAAGCAAAACCACAAAACAAATACCCCGAATCAGGTAATAGGAAAATTCCAAGAAGACAGGATGAATTTATTTCTAGCAGTATCCGCAGGGCGGGATCTACATAGTAGAATGACTCCTCGAACGTCAAACCCAATAGCCTCACAAATTTGGTCGAAGGTTCTAGTCTTGAGAGTCCAGCGTCTAAGATTTCTTTCGAACCAAACATGGTACACAGAGGCAGCAAAGGTGAGCTTGGCTATGGTGTCACAAGGGTCCTTATCCTTGAATTTCTTGATCATCCATCTACACTCAAGATCAAAAGAGCGGATTCTTCTTTTAGAAGGCCAAAATTTTCCTAGGATCTTCTCCCAGATTCTGTTGAAGAACGGGCAGTCGAAAAACAGATGATGGATGTCTTCATTTGAGGTCCGGCAAAGTCCACAGTTAGGGTTGGGAATGAATCCCCGGTCATGGAGCAAGGAACTCATCGGGAGAGAATGTGTCACTGCTCTCCAAAGGGTAAAGCTATGCCGGGGAGAGTGCCCTGGAAACCAAACTGCATCAAACCAGACAACCTTGGGATTTTTATATCTAACAGTTTCCCAGGTAGAGGCAATAGAAAAAAGCCATTTGAAGAAGCAGTCCAGCTAATGATATCCCCAATTCCCAAAGGCCGCAATGGATGGCAGTAAGAGCTCCCCAAGCATGTGACAGACGACTCGAGGAAGCCCTGCAGGTGCTCCAAACTCCGTCCACTAAGATAGAGGATACAGTAGCCATCCTATCACGTCCAAAATCATCTCTAATCCTTTCCCCATATGCTAGCACAAGAACGCCATGGGGATCCCCATTGTCAAGCCATAGTAGGGTAGATGATCCATCATCAATAAGAGATCTAATGTGAGGAAGAGCCATCTGCCTGTACCAAAGAATTGTCCTCCACACCCAAGATGAGGCCATGTTCAGAGAAGCTGTCCATATAGAATCTTTTTTCAGATGTCTGCTGTATATCCATATCACCCAAATGCCTTCTTTTTTCTCCACTATACGCCAAACCATCTTCATGATGCAAACCAGGTTAACCTCCTTGATTCTTCGAAAGCCCAATCCACCTTCCTCCTTTGGTCTGCACACTTTTTCCCATCCAATGGAATGAAAAAATTTATTACTATCTGCCCCCATTCCATAAGAATGAACTCATGAGACTTTCAATTTTCTGGATGGTCAGACTTGTGAGGCCAAAAACTCCAGTCCCTAACAAGCTCTTGGTTGTCAATCTTGATTAACCTCCCCTTGGTCAATTTTTATTTTTGTTAAAGTTGCATCCCATACATTCTATTATAATCTAGATTATCTTAAATCATTTTGATTGCAAACCAACTACCCATAGCTCTGACTTTGCATTTACCCCCTCATAGGTCTAGTCTAATCAATAAAAAATATATTAGAGTGGAAGTACTTCATAAGACCCCTCCCACATATCAGCTGAAATATTCTTATACATAAGTGTCTAAAGAGCTTGTTGACTGCTGATTTCAGCAGCCTGCGATTATGAGAAGGTAAGGGTGGTAAGATGAAAGAAGAGAGAGAAGATAAAGGGAGGCACAAAGAATGTGGATAACTACCCTTTCAATTATATTTCTAATATATTCCATCAAAATAGAAGGGATAAATCCAGTAAGCACAAAAAATGAAAAGATCAATAAGAACATTGTATCAATCACCTATCTGAGAGTACAACCACAAAAGTAAATGGGAAAATTTCACGCACCTCCCCTGCACATTTACAAAAAGGCAGGCATCACTTAACTTTGGAGGCAATTACTCGAACCTCCTCTTATTTGCAAATGTTGCGACAGATAAATCCTGTCCGTTAGGACAATTCTGTTAAGTAATGACCTGTCCTCCAATAAAATGATTTAAAGCCAAAATTGCCTTTACACAAGTATGAACTTACCTTTTTACCCTTCCAGAATCCAATAGCTCAACAATCCCTTCTAGTCTACTTGTTCTTCTTCTTCTTCAAACTACTGTTTCGCTCTCTTCTCCACAAAACAATTTCTTGCGGGTCTGGAACAATTTATTACCATTTCCAACAATGAACTTCATATCTCCAGCTTCGTTTTGGGAGCTCTAGCGATGGATTTCAAAGCTCCTCGATCTCTCTTTCTCAGCTTGCAGCTAATGGTTCTCTCTTGCCTTAGTATCGCGTTTTCTTGGCGTTCGAGTTGGTTCTGGTTTATGTCATGACGAAAGAACCAGCTCGACTCTGAAAAATGGTTAGTTGGATGAAGGATGACAAGAAAAATCTCTTTCTTCTGGATGCTTCAGGATTCTTTGTTGGTTTGGTCTCAAAAAATCCATTGCATCTGTTACATTCTTCTTTATGCCATAGTTTAATCTCATTTGTGTCTTATTTGATCGAAAATACACTTCCACTAACTTATTTCTTAGCTTTCCACACTCTGACACTGTGATGTTCTGAGTGAAATATGGAGCAGCAATAATGATAAAATCTAATGATTCACATTATATACTTTAATGAAATGTAACAAATCCACCTTTATACAGACATACCCATCTATTATGTATTATATTGTTATTTATACATTAAATATTATTCTAATGTCACTTATATATTATGCAGGTGTAATAATTAATTGATAGTGTGAAATATGAACACCAAATATTAAAAAATTAACATCCGAATATTTTGTCCGAATTTTTTTAAACAAAAGAATAATTCCCGAACCGATCCGAATTTGAATTTTATTTTAAGTCCGCTTTTTTTACCGCATCTTTGACTGAATTCTTAAACTATCAAAACAACTCATTCCGAATTATTCTCCTTTCGAATAATTCCCGAATCCGAATTAAATAACTATGGCGGCAATCGAGCACTGAGGGGCAAGGTGATGCAAATAGGATTGGATAAAGTTTAGATTTTGCTGCAACAGCAGAAAGGTAGATGGATACGAAAGCAGATCTGGAAGCGATAACATGGATGGCGCATCCAATGATGATCAGAACGTCGATAACTCACCAAAGAATAAAAGATACCACCGACATACACCACAGAAAATCCAAGAGCTCGAGGCATGGTCTTCCAGTCTACTCTTTGGAAGAGAGTCAAAGAACCCGCGATTCCGAGGGAAGGAGCCTACTCGATTGACAAGCATAGCTTTGATAGCTGCTTTATTCGCCTGTAATCCAGGAATTGTTTAAAAAATAAGAAGCGAGCGACATGCCTTTCGAGTCTTGCTCTGTTCAGACTCTTTAGTCATGCACCGATCAACAAAAAAAGTTGAAAGCTATTGTGTTTAGGCCAGAGCTCAAGAATTGGCAATCGGCAGTCAGAGACGGGCTATTGGAAGCCAGTGTTGATCCCTATAATGGGTTTGTAAGATTTATCACTCAATCTCTCAGAAATAAGAGCATCTAATTTTATTTTTATTTTTTGGGATATTTAAAATCTTTTCAAGGAGTGCCCACATCTGAATGAGAAACAATTGCTAGAACTTAGCAGCAGACTTTCCATGGAAACAAGACAAATAGTTCTCGTTCCAGAATTAGAAAAACACAGCTCTGATGAGCCGTAATGACATATAATGCGTTTGCCCTGCTCATTCATTAAGAAATAAATTAATAAAAAACTGTTGGCGGCCCGACTGAGACTGAATCCAAAGTTCATGGACAGTGATTTAGAGAGAGTGACCGCTGAGACTGAATTCAATGTTCTGGAACCAGACTGAACTTCACTCTCCCGGAGATATCGCCGCCACCGGGAAATGGGTCACCAGGAGTAGTGCTTCTGTTGGGTCGTTGCTAAGAAGGTAAGAAGAAGGTAGAAAAATGCAGTCAAGTGGTTTAAAAAAAAGGAATGGTCTGTTAATAAACCTAGGTTAATTGTGGCCTTTCAACATTTCCTTTTACCACTGTAACTGGGAGGGGTGCGGTTGTAATTGCCTTCAAAATTAAGGGTGCCTGTCTCTATGAAAATGTGCTGGGGTGGTCCGTGAAATTTTCCCAAAAGTAAACTGATTTATTCCCCCCCCCGAGGGGAAAAAAAAAAAAGAAGAAAAAAAAGAGTATTAGTGCTTCACTGAGCAGAAAAACGAGAGATTTAATCATCCCAAATTTTAAGATGACCAAGAAAAAGGACCCCATAACCAGAAATATCACCTCAACTGAGTACTTATCTTCGTGGATCCTTTTATTCCTTCCAACTAAAGGATCAGTAAATGGCAATAATATACATGAAGTAGCCTCTTCTGCCAAAGCCCTCAGCCACTAGTGAGTGAGTCATTAAAGTATGGGCAACACCCCCACGTTTTTGCAAGTAGAAGGGAATGGTCATTCCTTGTGTATCTACTATAATACACTTTTCAGTTACACACAGCCAACTGACACTGGACTACCTGTCAGCCAGTCCAGACTGGCCTGAATCTAATGTCTGATACTGAGTGATTAATTGACCCCCAATCATGCTTGCACCTTAGGACATCTTGTGAATGCCTTGCCAGAAATGCAGCACATGGCTTACACGCACTGAAGACAACAGCAACCACATTAATAGCCGCATCCATATGCTTTCATGCAAATACTCATAATCAATTCCAAATCAATTTTGTTTGTGAAACCATACACTTTCATGCAAATACTCAAATTGCAATTCCAAATCAACTGAAAACATATAATCTATAAGCTCTAAAATGTAAGAGGGTTAAAATTTCATTTTTCAAAACAAAAAAAAAAACACATTCAGACACTGATGTTGTGTCTCAGTCTTAGATACACATACAGAACAGAAGCATGAGGCAGAGAGCTTCAACATACTCAACTATAGACATAAGTGGCCTTACAAAAGAATCTGTTATATACTCCCAACATTTACAAGCAACATACCAACAGAAAGCACTGAACAATATTCAGACGAGGCACAACCAGTATTCACACTCAGAGAATATGGAATGAAAAGAAAGAGAAAAACCTGAGCACGCAACAAAAGAGCATCAAGTAAGGCTGAAAGTATAGGGAAAAACACATCTTCCACAGTTTTCCTACTAGTTCCCTTGTCTGCATCAAGGCCAAGAACATAGCTGGCTAGACTACACCTGGCAGAAAAACAACAAACAATTACCAAGTTAATATATTCTTATTTAGGACGTTACCTAGGCATATAAAGTTTCACAAAACACCTTTTTAGATCATATAAGCCATCACGAATTATCATGCATATCACACAAAAAGAAACTCTACAAGTACAGTTATGAAATTATGTCACAAGATAATTGCAGAACAGGACATAAACCCAGCCACAAATCACTATGATACATATGTGATGCCAGAAATTTACATGTTCGTAATTAATAAGCACTTTCGAAATTACACTTTACCATTTAGAGCTATATCGGTTTTGTATCCATGTTCCCGTTCTATATCAATATTTTCTATAAAATTTTCCATCTAGTGTCCCATGATAATATGTCACTTTAACTTAAGTCACTATAAGCTTTGCTTTCCCTAAGAACCACACAAACCCTTCAACGATGTTTTACCCAAAGAACCCTCAATTAGCAACAATTGAAGGACCTTATTGACAACCATTTACTTTCTGCATATTAAAGGATAGAGGATAATTTCCCCAGCATCAAGATAGTAAACATAACCACCTGCTAACATACTTCTCTCTAGATGAATACTAAACATTTGATATTTGATAGCAACAGAAGCTCCAGTTATGGAAAGCTAACTTTCTATCTTATGTAAGTAGGCTAGAACTTGTCAAAGCAGTTATGCAAAGCTCCTATCCATATTGGACTAGGATATTCAGCTTGCCCATCTCGATCTCCCAGAAAACTGAAGGATTGATGACTGCCTTCTTGTGGAAAAGAGCGGACAACAAGAAGTTCTTCCATACTATAGGCTGGGACAAAGTCTGCTTGCTTGAGGAGGGTGGCCTCGGGCTCCAGAGTCAAGATGGTTAACAAAGCTTGCATCATTAAGCTTATATGGCAAGAGCCTAAGAAGAAAGAGAGCACGTGGATTCAATGGATCTATAACACATATCTAAGAAAAGACTCCATTTGAACGGCTGCTTCGAATCCCAAGTCCTCTTGGGTTTGGAGAGCCACCCTACCGCATAGGCAGTTGGCCATCCACTCCATTACTTCCTTCATTGATGATGGAGCTTCGACCCTTTTGTGGCTTGATAATTGGCACCCCCGTGCTGTGCAACTTTCCAACAAAAATAGTTGTATGCACAAAGAGGATCCAGTCTGAAGAACTAGGCCCTAAAGGATCCCATGCGAACCATTTACCTGTAACTATTCATTGAACCCCACTTCTGCTCAACATCGATCCTCTCACACACTTCCCTCAAGCATTATTTGGTTGATTCAGAAAGCGGGTTAGGAATCGCCAGCAAGGTTTAAAATCTCGGGTTTCGGAGGAGTCTCAGCCACCTCCGAAACCGAGATCTCTCGGCGAGATCTCGCCGAGACAGTGTATTTGGCCAAAATGCATTTTTTAGGTCTCCAACTTCAAGGGAACCTCATTTTTACATACATAAACACATTTAGAGTATAAAATTGTAAAAATAATGACTCTTTGTGGTTGTTTGGGTTTACACCCAGGTTTTGACAGTCAACGCTGAAGTCTGTTATAAATTTAGGTTAATATTAGTTATTATATTCAATCAAATATGGCAAATGAGACAATCACATAATGCCTTAGGGGAAAGAGAAACAAAATAACACTTCATTATAAATCATTACATCAAAGTTCAAATATTCAATATTGAATGATCCCATAGTCCCCCTGTGCCCATAGTCCACAATTCCACAATCTTCATCCAGATACAATGTCTAGTAATACGTAAAGTGTCGTGGATGATCCATCCTACTATCATCATATATCTTGGAAAGTTGTCGACGCAAATTGTCTTCCAATTGAGCAACATAATCTTCCCATGACATTCTTGATGCAAAGTAGTTCTGGTAGTCTTGCACATGATTCATAAATATAACATCAGTAGCTGTTCGAAGGATACCTATCTTTGGGAAGAATGGAAAAACTTCTAAAGTAGTACTCTGGTGCGTAGACTCTTGTGGAAGTACTAATGGAACGGAATAGAAGTTGGTTGACCACTCTGAAGTTACAGCAATCCCCGCAGTCTGAAGCACCACCCGTTGCAAGTTAAAAGTTCAAACAAATAAAGAATGGAGGAAGAAATGAAAAAACCATGAAAAAACTAAGAAAAAAGAGGAAGGAGCAGTCTCCACCGAGAACAGCCTCTCTTTTATAAAAGAGAAAAAAAAAAAGCAAAAAGCATGTTCTCGCCGAGATCTCGCCGAGATCTCGCGAGAATTAGCGAGATTAACCGAGAATAACCGAGATCTCAACGAGATCTCGCCGAGATCTCGGCGAGAACATGTAAATGCCGAGACGAAAAGGGTTATCGACCCTATTTTCATCTCGGTTAGTTGCGAAATTGGCGAAATCGGGAGATCACGCCGAGATTTTATTCCGATTCGCCAGGACAGTGATTGATGATGATGGCATTCGTCCTATTATCCTAGTAAACAAGGGGACTATAGCAAGCACTCCACCGAACGGAAGTACGGAATCATCCCCAAAGATCTATGTAAGACCCGTACTCCATAAACCCGGTCTAAACCTTGGTTTCAAGTCGTAACAGGTCTTCCGATCATCACCGGGCCAGACGGGACGAGCAGATGACAAACAGGTACGAAATCGGACCACTGAGGGTTAAATAATCATGATTTTATGCTGACCGGTCGATGGTACCGGTCTTGGTACTGGTCGACCGGTCAGCTCTGCGCAGCTGACTACGGAGATCCAAAAATTGATCTCTGCGGGTCCCACTTTCCTGATTTCAATTCCTAAGACCTTCCTAATCCTAATAGGGTTACTAAACCCTAATCCTAGCCTATATAAACACCTTTAAACCTCCTCAAATCCTTTCCATTGTCTCTCACAAACCCTAGAGAAACCAAGGAGGTTGGAAAGGAAAAGGAGCTAGGAAGAAGAAGGAAGTGCCACCATTGCTGTTCGACGACGTTCACTTTACGCCAGTCGACGGTAAGTGTTTTTAATCATTCTTCTTACCCTATGACTCTAGGAAAGTTGTATGGTTGGATCAATACCATGCAAAGTAGGTATTGATCTGAAACCCTAATTGGACACTAAACCCTAAATTGCCGTCAAACCCTAAATTCGAGTTCTAGGATGATATCGAAACTAGACTTGAATGAGTTGGAGATAACTCTAACTCAAAGCTCAGACTTAGAATGTATAGGAGAAACCCTGAAAATCAATGGAGAATGATCGACGGTAGTCGAAAAACCAAGTGTATGGTCTTCCGGAGACATACCGGTCGACCATACCGGTTGCTAGTTTGCTCACAGTGATGCGACCGGTATGTTGCGACCGGTCATCTTTGAAAGGCTGGTTTTGGACTTTGTTGGTTTTTCGACCAACGTAAACCCTAAGAAACTATTCTAATTGAACCTCAATAATATTGTAGGACTTTGTGATAGCACGTTTGGATCTTGCGACCTGGAGCAAGCTAACAAACAAGCGTCAGGTAAGGGAATATGACCTAAACCTAATAATTAATGGACAGTAAATCTTTGTTAATGACACTGAATATATATGATGTGGTGTTTGTGCATATTCATATGTCATCCTTTACTTTCAGTTATTATTATTGTTCATGCATGATAGGATGTGATTGTTAGGCATGTGATTGTTTTCGTTGGTGTGTGGAGTGGGGCATGGGCCTGGGATCATTCCTCACACTGGCACTTTTTGTAGTATTCTATCTTAACATGCTTGGTACGGGTGGGGCATCAGGGGAAGGTCGTGGTACGATGGTCTCCGATGTTGATGCTGGCCTGGCCATGGTAATGTGGCACTGTGGTCTCCGATGCCGACGCTGGCTTGTCCACGATGCTTTAGCTCTATTTCTATGTCGTAGGGAATTATGTTGGGATAGGGTCTACCTGCGTATTGTTTTATCCTAGTGTGTTAGTTGCGGATAGGGTATCAGGGCAGGTACGGGGATGCCTTAGCTCTATCTCTATGCCGTAGACGGCTGTGTTGGGATAGAGCATACATTGATGACATATAGGATTGATTAGTTGCGAGCCCAGTTTGCAAGCCCTGGCCAGTAGGGGCTTAGGTACTGGTATGGGTAGAGCATCAGGGGAGGTACGGGAATATCTTAGCTCTATCTCTATTCCATGATGGGTGCATGTGGGCCAATGATGGTGTGAACCATGCTGTGCCACACTCGTGTATAGAGGTGCGGGGGCCACCAAACCTTTCTATAGCACATTGCAAACTTAAACCAGACCACAGCATAAAATGATTGTTACTCATGCATAATATTGTGAAACTGTCTGATTGTCTTACTGAGCTATGTTGTGAGCTCACCCTCTGTATATACATTGTTTTAGATGTTGATGCAGGTTACACGGTGGATGATTATATGAACGCTCCGGCGTACGGTGATGTTGCTGCTCTGGACGTACAGACAGGAGAGGACGAGCATGACGCTTCATGCGAGTGCCCTTTTTGCGTGTACCTTTGATTGGATTTTTATTTATTTTCATTATTTTCGGTTGGATTAAAGAGATGTAATGATATTATATTTTATGTTTGAATTTGAATAATTGGATATTTTATTTACATTTATCAATAAGTTCTCAGTTCATTTAATTTAAAAACTTCCACTGTATTTATTATATTCTGTTTGTGGTTATGTGCAATGGTTTGTATGAGTGGACACGGTCTGTTCGAGATCCTGGTGTGAACCGTTGGTTCAATGACGGTTCACTCACACCATTCTGGTTGGTTCAGAATTAGGGTGTGACAATCTAGGTCAAAGCGGGGGCACGGGTTTAAATCCTGTCTCCGCAACATTTTTTTAAACAAAATGGAGGTCTGACTCTAATAAACCCCTTCATTTTTCTATTGATCTGTATGATCATTGATCATAGGGACCCCCTTTACCATTCTGTATAAATGGGCTATTCTATTTGTATAGATATGGTAGAGGGGCCCATCCAATTCTCGTGTGACTTTTGGAGAAAGGATTCGATCCGAGTATGGACGTGATAGGCTTGCTACTGTTTCTTCCATCATCTCTGAGGGCGTTTGGTGCCCAGGATGAACCTCCTCCCCTAGCCTGGTGCAAGCTTGGGAAGAGCTGGACTCCATCACTCAAAGATCTTCTGGAAGCAGTGACCTCGTTAGTTGGACGGCTTCCTCCTCTGGAACGTTTTTGTCGGCATCCGCTTGGGATCGCGTTAGAGCCATAGCCCGAAGACTCCTTGGCTTAAAGTAGTGTAGTTCACAGGCCATTCTCCTCGCCATGGTTTTATCCTCTAGAGAGCATTGACTCACTCTCTGCCTACTAGAGCCCTATCCCATAGCCGAGGTATCACCCCTAATGACTGTTGTAGCCTTTGTTGGGTTTCAGGAGAAGACATACAACATTTTTCTTTGAATGCCCATTTTCCAAAAGAATCTGGGAAACTATTCTTGGGAATGTGCTGGCCTTGCTATAAAAAGATCCGCCCTTTTGACCGGGAATGGAAGTGGATCATCAAGAAATTTAAAGACAAGTCTCCATGCAA
Source organism: Protea cynaroides (assembly GCA_028583415.1). Classification (NCBI taxonomy): domain Eukaryota; kingdom Viridiplantae; phylum Streptophyta; class Magnoliopsida; order Proteales; family Proteaceae; genus Protea; species Protea cynaroides. The sequence continues at coordinate 586,868 of CM053273.1, read as the reverse complement.
CGATATAGTCAAACTTGCTTTTGCCAAGACAATGTACTACATATGGTTCGAGAGGAATCTGATAAAGTGGACATCCAGATCAAGATCCTTTTCCTAAATTGGGGAAGCCATCAGCTTCCATGTTTGAGAAAGCACCATGCCTTTAACCTCTCAACCCCCACTGTCTATCAGAAACAGCTTCATATTGTCCTCCTGAAACCTAGCCACCGGCTAGGGAGGTTATAATTTTTTCGTCTTTTTTCATTCCTCTCTTGGGTTCTCCCTTGATTTTGTAAGGAACCTGGCTCTATCCTTTGGATACCCAAGTCTGGCTTCTCCACTTTTGGGGCTTTCTCAATACATTTTAGGGGGTTGCAGAGTCGTAAATCTACTAATTGTATAATAAGCTGATATGCAGTATAGGTGGAAAAGCATTGTATCTAAATCTAACCTGCTGATTAGAATTTAATAACTTGGCAAATCCACTGCAGGTCATATGAAGTACATCAGTGGATTTATCAACAGCTGATTACATGTCATGGAAGAAGCCTGCGCTTTCTGTCTTCTTTTTTTTTTTTCGTAAGAAGAAGAAGAAGAAGAAGAAGAAGAAAGGGTAAAAGCTTCCTGTGAAGCTTATTAGGATATTGTGAGACTGTTCACTGTTATCATCGGCCTACCAAGCAATAGAAACAGAGCTGCATTTTTGTTCCTTTGCTTCTTTTTTTTTTTTGTAGTTAACAAAAAATTTATTGAAAAAAGGAGAAAAAGACACAAGGATTGTATACAGCAACAAAACCAACCTCAAGGAATTGGGAACACTTAGGAGGTGCTACACAATGGTATAAAGATCCAAATACAAAGACCCCTTATCAGTTCCGCGAACTTTGCAAGTTGGTAGAGCTCCTCTCCATAGCTGTCCGGCGTCCAGGCAAGTCAGATAAGGCTAAGCAGTTGGTCGCCTTATTATATCACACATTGTTTTATTTGTTATTTATTTTTTTAATTAATGTCATTTGCAGCATATTTATTGGATGTATAAATTACACATACACCATAATGCGTGGAATCATGCATATGTATTAAAAATAACAAAAAGTGATGTGCTAACCCCCTCCTTTTGTATAAATTCTCTTATTAAGATATACCCTAACAACGCATTCGGAACGCCTTGGGTACGCCTAGCGTTAGCCTTATGCATGCCTAAGCGCCCAAGCACCTCTACAGCGTCTTGGATCACCTTGGTGCCTAGAAAACTACGCTCATTGCGATGCCACTCTCTCTCTTAACCTGAACTCCCTTCTCCATGGCCGGCAAACCTGCACCCATGCCCCCTTACCCTTCTGATCCTCCCCACTCGCCTTCTCATACTCCCTCCTTCCCCCTAGTCGAGGAGGGTGACATCCCTTCCGAGAATGCCCTATTCCCCCCCTCTCCAACATTGCTACAGACCCCTCTACTCGGAATCCTGCTCTAGGCCCTAGGAGTGCACTTTTCAGTTCCAATCCCCTCTATCAAGGTGAGGGGTTCCCCTTACGTTTTATCCCTCTCTTGAGAGAAAGAAACCGTTGTTGATACTTTCTACAACAGCTCTCTACATGAAGAAATATGCAAGTAGAAGGGCTCCCTCGTTGGTTCGTTCCTTGGTTGTCCCCCCTCCCCAAAAAAAAAAAAAAAAAAAAAAAAAAACCTTGTGAAGAGATCCTTGTTTAAACAATGGAAACCTAGAGTGTTGGAGAATGGAATCCTTGTATTTTGTTTTGCAAATGAAGAAGATAAGATGAGAGCACTAGAGCAAGGCATCTGGTATGTAGCACAGAAACCTCTTGTGCTTTGTCAATGGGAGAAATCAATGATGTTTGATAAAATTACCTTGAAAACATTGTCACTGTAGGTCTTCTTACCTGGATTACTCTCAAGTGTGAGGAGGCTTTAAGGGGCATTGGATTGAATGTAGCAACCCCCTCTTCTCGAACAGACACACCAAGCAGATGAACCACATAGCTTCTTCTCACCTTAGTGTGGAAGCCCGTGCTGCGGTATAGCTACCCCACTCCATTGTCATTAAGGACAATAAATGCAACCTATGGACCCATGAAGTACATTACAATTGGAAACCACCGTAATGCAACTTCTTGCGGGGTTTTCGGCCATGGTACTGGGATTTGCAACTCCCACTAAAACCCTTTAGCCCCCACTAAGAGGGCTTAGAGATCCAGACCCTTGGCCACTTCGACCTGGGCAAGGATGACACCCATGTTTTCCGGCAAAGGGAGAAGCAGCCTCTTGGCTCCTCAAGGAGGAAATGCTCTGCTGAAAAAGAGGGTTTTACAAAAATGATGATGACATGGACGCCATCATGGGATGAAATACGCCAAAATTGCACACCTTGGCCCAACCTGACTCTCAGATTGGAGATTAGGTGCCTACTAGAAAACATTTTGATTTGATGAATGCAACGATTGACTCTTGCTCTCTGCTATCTGAGGATGGGAATTATCCTGCTACCCAACATGCTCCTTGTCTGCCCTACTGCGACCACCTGGAGTCTAGCTCCAATCTCTGGTCTTTTAGCAGAAAAGGTGTTTTGCACTGAACCCTCCCCAACCCCCAGAGGTTCCTTGTCGAGTGTCTCTAATACTACAATTGTCGATCTACCTGTTGACGATTTCCCTTCCCACCTCTGTGACAAACCCTAGAATAGTCGAGTTGTAGAAACCTTCGAACCCTATTGTGTTTTATAAACCAAGTTGCTCGACCACAAACCATTACGACTGCAAAAAGAACCCCACTCGTCTTTATAGCCCGCACCAAACCCAAAACCTTCCAACCCTCCCTAACCCCATGCTTCAAGATCCCCTTGGCCCCGTCATTGCTACCCCCCTAGCACCCTGGCCCAACCCTATGCAAGTCCCTCACCTGGCCCTTCCTTCCTTTCACCTCAATCACACTACCCCCCCTCCCTTTGATCTCTAAAACCCCTTATCCACTTCCCCTAATTCTCCCCTCCCTCCCTCCCTCCGCCTGCTTTCAGGATGCCCCTTCTGACCATTCCCCACTCTTACGCGTCAGTGTTGAGGAAACTCACTGGCCTTCATATCCTGTAGTGACAATGCTTTGGTTCCCCATCCATCTCACCTTAACTTAGAGCCGCCTCATCTAGCTGCCTCCCCTATATTTGTGAATCTATCAACGGCCCCATCTTCCTCTCCAAAGAAAACCACCAAAAGGAAAAGGACTAGACCATCTCATGGCTCTCGAAAACGGGCTATTGGCCCCTCTCTAGATGGTGAATCTTCCTCACTCCCTCAACAGAGTCTAATATTGATGAGCTTTGACTCATGTTGTCCCTTGCTTCTACATGTTCCAATGAATCAAGGCCTATGTTGGAATATCTGAGGTCTCAACTCCCCCTGCAAGCAAGCAAAAGCTCAGAGGATAACCAAGAAGTCTCAAATCTCCTTTTGTTTTCAACTAGAAACTAGAGTGAAAGAGACTAATGCTACATCAAGCAAAGTCTCTACCTCCTTGGGACTTCGTACAGCCACAACAATAATGGACAATTGTGGTGTTTGTGAAGTAGCTCGAAGGTTTCTCTTTCAGTTGTCACAATCTCAGACCAGCTTATACATGTTAGGCCAGTTACAAGGTGAGCATGAGTGATGCCTTAATTACTGCAGTCTATGCTCACAGTTCAGCAGTGGAAAGAAGGATTTTTTTTGGCAGGATCTCAGAAACCTGGCTGCAGCTACTTATGTGTGTTGACAAACCTTGGCGTCTTATTGGCAACTATAATGTCATTAGATTTGGTCATGAGAAAGTTGGGGGCTATATCGATGACAAAGCTGTTGGGGAGTTCAATGAATGCCTGGATGACATTAGGGTGGTTGACTTAAAGTGGAAGGGAATAAACTCAATGAAGTACACATGGAATAACAGAAGACTGGCCAACAACATAGTGGATTGCAAATTAGATAGAGCTCTCATCAATAACATCTGGTTGAACTCATTCAGTGCCTCTAAGACATTTTTTGACAGCTCAGGGATCTCAGACCGCTGCCGGATCCTCCTCACCATCAGCCCCTTTGTTTCCTTCAATCTGAAGCCTTTTAAATTTTTTTGATATGTGGTCTAAACATGTTGACTTTCAATCTATCGTGAAAATGGACTGGGAGATTAGTGAGATTCAGAAGCTCAGAGAAGTCAAAAAAGCTCGTCGTGTGAAACAAAAACTTCTTTGGCAACATCTCTAATTCTGTCCGGGAATGTTGTAGCGACTTGAGGGAGTTCAAAACCTTCTACAAGCGCCTATGTATGACCATTCCCTTATAGCAAAGGAAAAGAGCTATCAGACCAGTTGCATTCTCTTAAATCTCAGGAGGAGGGTTTCTATAAACAGAAATCGGATTAGTTGGCTCAAATTGAGGGACAGGAACATGGGGTACTTCCAGGGTTGCTGTCATCTGATCATGCTTGAGAGATGCTTAATATTTACTGATGTGATGATCTCTTGAAGATCCAATCAATTTTGAACGGAAGACCAATCTTAAATTCAAAACTGTTGTGCTGTTTCTAAGAATCTTACAGCCAGTAAGAATTCTGATTTTTTTTTTTTCCATTAACAGATCTGGGATTTGAAATCTGTTTTCAGAATTGACAGCCGGATCAGTACCTTTGCTTCATTCTAGCTTTCAAAATCTGATCATGCTACTATTTTCAGAATCCTACTTCAACTCTGGTTTCTGAAAGTTTCAATTGCAGCTATTGTTTTCAAGGTTTGAATTCAGACTTCTGTTTGCTGTTATACTTGAGACCCATCATCATATTCTGCTTACTCCACAACAATTTGGTTTCTGACCTGATCTCTTTAAGAAACTCCCATCGATTCTCAGTTCTTGGTTTCCTACCTCAAGTGGGATTCTTCAATAGGATTTCGATTATGCTTCCAAACTTCGTAATAGGTTTCTGTTCTGAACCCCTTACGATTTCAAAAATTCGAACTGCAAACTGATTTCCTGTTTTCCTACAAAAAAATTCGATCTCAGTTTAATTTTTAAGTGAGATTCAGATTTCTATCATAAGGCTTGTTATTTGGTACTGAACACAATCTCTAATCTGATTTGTTTGAACCTTGCATTGATTCTCAGCAAGTCAGAATGAATAGGGAATTCTTTCTCCGAGTAGGAATCTTCAGATCCTAAAAATCTGACCATTGGACCAAGTCTGATTTATGATATTATATTCTTCCATCCATTTAGAGCCTTCAGCCAGAATTTTGGCTGAATCTGATCCCTAGATCTATGTAGTTAAAATTCTTTAGAACTGGTTTTATTAATTCTACACCACTGCTGCTGTTTACATCATGAGCTGAACAGCTAAAGTCAATACTACTTACGACTCCTTTGTATTTCCCTCTTTTGGCTGCAACCAACGATTGATCAGCTCTCTCTATCTAACCACAGGATGCTTGAGATATTTTAGGGTTCGTTCCTATAAAAGGATGCTCTATTGATCCAAGTTAGATGCTAATCAGATAAGTGGTTTGTTGTATCTAAAGAGTTACTAAATTCTGGAATTTTAAGTTTCTATATTTTATTCAATAATCATAACTATTCATCCAACCGTTGGATTGCCCCAAGCTTTTGGGCTATTGAAGTACCATTGCTTCCCTACACTCTAACTGAATTTTGGCCTCATTCGAGGTACTGATTAGCTGCTTATTTAATTTCTCCTTCTGATGATTGGATTTCTCCCTTGCAGGTTTGTTCATTGTTGTCTGGTTGGTTGGCTTTTCCCAAATGCTGATCTGATTGCTAGTGGTTCTATTTGTGATCTGTGATATGAGATTATTATCCCCCAGCAATGGTCTGGTTGATACCCGCAATGGTCTGGTTGATGCCCCAAGGTATTTGAAAGTATGTTCATGTGCAATTGCCACTGCTCAGATTTAAGTCCATGATTTGATGTTCTTTATTAATGGTCCCTATGACTTTTTTGCTGTTAGTATAACTGGTGCTCAGATTTATTTCAATCTGGACTATCTGGGGCTTAATTGTTGCTATTGCTCCTTTGATATGATATGGTTTATTTATATTGATCCTGGGTGTTGCTGCGACGTGGTATTGGGACCAAACAGGTCCTCTTTGTTCTTCCCCCCTCTGCATTGTCCACATAGAGTGCTCCATGTGAGGGAGAGCTGAAGCTTATTAAAAAATTATTGCATAGGCGATTACTGCATGTTTTCTTATTGAAGATTATTGTCTATCTTCTTCGTGAAGATTTGTTAGTGTGGATTTCTTCTTATTGAAGATTTCTTATTTGTCTCATCTTGTTGAATATCTCTTCCTAATAGGTACTTGGAGTTTTCCTAGTTGAAGATTTCAGGTTTATGGCATGCAAAAATGATTTACTCATCTTTTACTGCTGCTATTTTCTTGCTTTTTACGGCTGCTGTTGCAATTTCCTGACCTGGAACTTACATTTTCTGCTGCTTACATTAAATAGGTTTCTTTTTAATGAATGTTTCTCTCATTTGATTTACATAGGTTTCATCTTCACGAAGATTTCTCTCTGTTGCCAATGATGGCGGCTAATCTGTTTATGTTTAATCTGGTGTGGCGACTGGAAGGTTCTTCTTCATGGGTTCTTTTGTTCGCTAAATATCCAGGCGTGGCTGTTGGCCACTAACCTCTACTTATGATATGACTTATCCAGTCTAGTTTTACGGGTTGGTTACTTATGTTCCTTGTTTCAAGCTAGAGCATAGAAAATATATGCTCCAGCTTAAGGGACCACGGGAGGGTAGTTTAGGAATATCATTCTGTTTAAGGGACTTATTAGCATAGTTGTCAAGGCGTCGTCTAGGTGCCCAAGAGGCCTTGTGACCATAGTTGTCAAGGGGTCGCCTAGGCGCCCAGGAAGCCTTGTAAAGCATTAGAAAATCGGGCCTCTTGGTTGCCTAAGCAGGCGCCTAGGCACCCCATCAGGCCTCTAACACCTTGGTTCGCCTTGGCGCCTTGACAACTATGCTTATGACGCCTTAAAAAATCGGAAGCCTTGATCGCCTAGGCACCCCATCAAGCCTCCAATGCAATGGTTCGCCTTGGAGCCTTGACAACTATTCTTATTAGTAGAACTTCTATTAATTGGGGATATACTTGTAATTTCAGATGCATTATATATAATAAATAAACATATGGAGTCAATAGGTTAGGTTAATTCACCATATCCAATCTGTCTGCCCACTTTCTCCCTCATTGTTTCTTCTTCTCCCTATTCTTCTTCTACTCCTATGCTGGTTTTCTTTATTTTGCTTTGTCACATAAAACATTATTGGAAAACCAGGTTTTGACTCAAGCGTTAGAGTCAAAAAATCACAAAACCTGGTCAAAAGTCATGTAGACTTGATTCACAAAACCTGGTCTCTCTCTCTCTCTCTCTCTCTCTCTCTCTCTCTCTCTCTCTCTCTCTCTCTCTCTCTCCCCCTCTTTGGAATTGCTAATCGCATTCTCTGAAGTCTTTAGTCACCAACCCAAACAAAGCTAAGGCCAAACAATCAAAGCTGTTTTCCTCCTCTGGTGGCACAGCAAAGATCCATACAATTAGAGGTCAAAGCTGCTGTAGCCTATGACCTATTGTTCCACCGTATCTGTATTTTTAGCAGAACAATAAAATTGAAAAGCTGGCTTTCCTAAGATGGTTGATACCTGTATGTAGAAGTAGAATCCAGGCTTTGCCAAGAAGGTCGAGTTAGTTACAGAATAATAGAACAAAACGAACCCAGACCCACGACAAGATAAGTCTCTTGATTGGAAGATGGCTTCAGGGGAGGCTCGTTGATCGGAAGACTGAGGTATGATGTGACGATCCAAGGATAGGATTGTGGTAGAGCCGTAGTGGTGGAGTTTAAAGAACCATTTTGAAATTTTATAAAAAAACAACATTGAAATCTATAAGCCATCTACATTTGTGATATTGCGATAACTCCCCCTCCCCCAAAATAACCACCTGACTGTATGCATTGAGCCCATCATCCTGGGCCCCGGCCAGCTTCACTTCCCCATCCCTTCACCCGTTGTAAGTAACTTCTTACACCACCGGTGGGAAAATCAATTGCCAATAGCGGGGGCAAGGTTGCCATGGCAACAAGGCAATCCAACAAGTTGGACGGTCTCGGGACAAGGCCTGCCTAGGTGTCCAAGGAGCTGCTAGTAGGCACCCAAGGCGGCCTAATTACTAAGTCACCACCGAGGCATCTGGATGCCTAGGCAACGCCTTGACAACCATGAACAGGGGATTCTTCTCTCTAAGTTTCTCAAGGTTAATTGCTGCTGATTCAACGTGCCAGCAGTACAACGACACGGTCACTCTTCATTGAAGGCTTAGAGAGAAGAACCAACATAGTAGAGGTTTGACTGATTTCTCCAATCTCTGATGGGTCTCTCTCTGGTCTCAATGTCATATGATACTTTAATGTAATTAAATTTATTATAAAAACTGACTGGTTTTCACAAGGTTTGACTCACCCAAGTCAACAGGTTTTGAGGAAAAGTCGAGTTGAATAACCTGGTTTTCCAACAATGGTTTCTACTGCAATTTTTCTTTCACAGCCTAGAAGTATTTAATTGAAATGTGTTTGTATGGGTCCCCATCCTTAGGAGTTGGTTTCCACTGATTTACTCATATAATATTTGAACACAACAGCAGTTATTTTATGAAGTTGATTCCCATGGAATTCTGTGGGGTTTATGAAGAAAAAAATAAATAAATTCATCTTTGATGATAAATCAAGGAGTTGTTCTTAGAACAATTGCTATTCTTCGCTCACATATCCTAAGATGGGTAATGGCTACAAATTAATTCAGGGCTCGGGGTTTTTCAAGAGTTGATCAAGGGGCAATTCATGACTTCCAAGCTATACTGTAAATCCCCTTCCCTTCTCTTTATGATCAATGATTTTTTTTTTCTGCTTTGCCATCTTTGCCTATACAGGAAAGATATATTAAAAAAATATATATGTATCTGCTTTGCCTGTCAAGGAAGAAAAATTACAGCCCCCCCTCCCCCCGAAGTGAGGTGAGAAGCAAAACAAAGTCGGGTATCTCTCAATTCCTTTCCTAGATACACCCAATTAAATATTTGATCCAACAAAACTGCACATCCACAAAAAAGACACAAATCCCAAGAAAGCAAAAGGAAACATCCTTCACAAGTTATTCACTAGAACAAAGTTTACCATACATGTAGTTTTGTAGATGTTCGAAAACTTTCAAATGCTCCAATTTTAACCAAGGATAAATTATAAAATCACCAAAAGAGAGGAGGCACTTTCAAACTCTAATTTACTACTATGCAAAAGAACAGAAACTTCTACAAACCACTTTTGAACTTAAGAATGTCATGACAATGACAACAACAACGATGACAACAACAACAATAAGACGATAACAAAATTATACCACTTAACTTAATCCAAAAAAACCAAAAGCATAAAATTTCACATGAAATTAAGGAAAAGATGAAAAGAAAAAATAGGAAACAGAAGCATACCAAAATTGCAATGTTGAGTCAGCAATCTCCCAGTCTTCACTGCGAAAAGAAACACAACTGCCACAAACAAATGCACGTATATTACTAATGCAGTCCAACGTATGTTGCAAATAAAATGATTACAAGATCAAGCGAAAAAAATTTTGATTAATGCAGAAAATATTAAAGAAGAACTCCCACTCTTCAAGATAAAACTACAGTTACAGACTTATGGTAGGGAAGTCAAACAAAGACATACAGGTTCCTCGGTATACATGCAAACTTTTTGCATCTTCAATGTCAAAGAGAAAATATTTTCTATACATTTGTGTTGAATCAGAGATTAAGAATGAATGAGTGAGTTGATCTACCTCACCCCCAAATGCCTTTATTTATAATCAACCATAATGAGGTAAATAAAGAAAGTAGGTAGAACTGACCTAGCACACACATTACACATTTAACACATGTTAAATGTGTGCACATAAAGCTGTCCCAGCACACACATTACACATTTAACACATGTTAAATATGTGTACATGAGTTGTCATTCTTATCTTCTTATCCTAAACAGATCCACTTAAATTGAACCGAACCGTGAATCAGTTCATTACTTACAACACTCCCCCTCAAGTTGGTGCATATATGTCATGCATGCCCAACTTGGACAAAATGACATGAAATTGTTTTCCATGCAGTCCTTTGGTGAAGATGTCCGCAAGCTGGTCAGTTGATTTGACAAAAGGAATCTGAATTTGACTACTTTCCAACTTTTCCTTTATGAAATGCCGATCTCTCTCCACATGCTTAATTCGGTCATGTTGTACGGGGTCATGAGCAATGCAGATGGCTGCTTTATTATCACAACATAAAGTCATAGGCTGAGAATATTGAATCTTTAAATCCTTCAACAGGTTTTGTAACCATAAAAGCTCACATATGCCTTGGGCTATAGCTCTGAACTCTGCTTCTGCACTGGATCTGGCAACCACATTCTACTTCTTGCTACGCCATGTGACTAGGTTGCCCCCCACAAATGTGCAATAACCAGATATGGATTTCTTATCTGGACTTCCAGCCCAATCAGCATTAGTATAACCTTCTATTTTTAAGTGATCATTTGAAGTTAACAAAATCCCTTTCCCTGGAGCTGCCTTGAGATGATGCAATATCTTGTAAACAGCTTCCATATGTTTGGTGTAGGGATCATGCATGAACTGACTCACCAGACTGACTGCAAAGGCGATGTCTGGGCGAGTAAGAGACAAGTAAATCAACCTTCCAACTAAACGTTGATACCTCCCGTAATTGACTGGTGCACCATCTTTTTCCTTGATTTTAGTGTTAGGGTCTAATGGAGTATTACACAGACTGCAACCAAGCATACCAGTCTCTGTTAAGAGATCTAAAACATATTTTCTTTGAGATAGAAAGATCCCTTTAGAAGATCGGGCTACCTCTATCCCAAGAAAATACCTTAACTTTCCTAGATCTTTTATCTCAAACTCCTGTCCCAAGAATGCCTTTAACTTCATGATTTCAACATCATTATTTCCTGCAACTATGATGTCATCAGCATACACCAGTAGTGCTGTAATAGTCCCACCAGAGTGCTTCATAAACAGAGCATGATCTGCGTTACTTTGAGCATAGCCGAATCCTATCATGGCCCTGTGAAACCTTCCAAACCATGCTGTGGGAGACTGTTTCAATCCATACAATGCACGCTTCAATTTACACACCTTGTCACTACTAATGTAGTTTGAGAGGCCAGGTGGATAATCCATGTAAACCTCCTCAGTCAGTTCCCCGTGTAAGAACGCATTCTTCACATCTAGCTGTTGGAGATCCCAATGGTGATGCACAGCACATGCTAAGATAATTCAGACAGTAGTCATTTTTGCAACTGGGGCGAAAGTCTCCTGATAGTCGATCCCGTATGTCTGAGTGAATCCTCGAGCTACTAGCCTTGCTTTGTAGCGGTTTACTGTCCCATCTGCCTTCTGTTTGATGGTGAACACCCATTTGCACCCTACCGGCCTCTTCCCTGTAGGGAGCGAAACAAGCTCCCATGTGTTATTTTTCTTCAGTGCTCTCATTTCTTCTTCTGTTGTTGCTTTCCACCGCTCATCAGTATTTGCATCCTGCCATCTTTGAGGAATGGACACAGAAGAGAGAGAGGACACAAAAGCATGATAGGAAGGAGATAACGAATTATACGAAACAAAATTAGAGATGGGATGAAGAGTGCAAGTCCTAGTACCCTTTCTAAGGGCAATAGGGAGATTAGAAGCAGAGTCTAGAAGCTCCTTACCTGTGGGCTCCTCAGTATCTGGATCCTGGGCTGACGAAGGGACATGTGGAGTAGTTACGTTGATGGTAGTGGCCCGTCCATGCTTGCTTCTGGCACGGCTATATACTTGCAACGGCTTATGGCTAGGATTAGATTGGTTGGGTACAGTAGGAGTAGATGGAGACTCTAGTGTAGGAAGAGGTTCTAGAGACTCTGGTGTAGGAAGAGGTTCTGGTATTTCGTCATTTTTACTTGGTGTACATGAGCTGTCTGAGTCCACACAACTTTGTACCCTTACTTCCTCAGGAGATATTGATATAAGTAAAGGCACATCTTCGACTTCAACTGGTGCAGGCTCCCCCTGAAGATAGGACTGGTAATACATTAAACTCTCATGAAAAATAACATCCCTTGTGATGATCATCCGGCGAGAAGGAGGATGATAGCATTTATATCCTTTTTGAGTTGCCGGATAGCCCAAGAAAATACACCGTAGACTTCGTGCCTCCAGTTTGCCATGTAGGTGATGATTGTGTGTGTAACACATACAACCGAACACCTTAGGTGGCAGTGGGAAGGAGGAATCGCCAAGTAAGAGCTCCAGTGGTGCCTTGTTTTGAAAAAGGTGAGATGGAAGCCGATTGAACAAGGATGTGGCTGTGAGGACTGCATCGCCCCAATAATGTGCAGGAACATGAGCATCCATCATTAAAGCACGGGCTGTCTCAAGGAGATGGCGGTTTTTTCTTTCAGCCACCCCATTTTGCGCTGGTGTGTCAACGCAGCTCGTCTGATGAATGATGCCGTGATCCAGTAAATATTGCTGAAAATGACTTTCTAAGTATTCCCAACCATTGTCACTTCAAAGTATTTTTAGTGAAGCATGAAACTGGGTTTGTACCATTTTGTGGAACTGACGGAAGCATGAGAAAACATCACTCTTGTTTTGCATCAAAGTAAACCCAAGTGGTACGGGTGTGACAGTCAATGAATGTGACAAACCACCGGTAACCAGAAGTAGAAGAAACCCGAGTAGGACCCCAAACATCTTAATAAACCAAGTCAAAAATACCAATGCTCCTAATATAAGTAGGTTTATAGGACGTACGAGCCTGTTTAGCCAGAATACAGGCTTCACATAATAACTCGTCCTGATTACATTGTTTAAATAAAAAAGGAAATAACTGAGATAACACAACAATGGAAGGATGCCCTAAACGACGGTGCCACTGTTGTAAAGTATTGATAGTAGAGTAAAGAGAGTGCGGGGTTGGTTGGGTAATGAGTGGAGGCTGATATGCTATTGCTAATGAAGGACCATCTGCAAGAAGGTAGAGGCCACCATGCATTCTACCATGTCCAATAGTCCTCCTGCTTTCCAAATCCTGAAAAACACAATAAGAAGGGAAAAAAATAACTTTACAGTTCAAGGATTTTGTAAGATTACTAATAGAAAGTAAGTTTGTAGAAAAATTCGGGACATGAAGCACAGACTGTAAAGTAAGATTTGGGGAGCAACGGACGGACCCCTTTCCCAAAATAGGAGAAAGAGTCCCATCTGCAACTCGGACTGTATCCTGCCCATAGGAGGGAGAATACAGAATAAATGAAGATGAAGAACTTGTCATGTGATCAATAGCTCCAGTATCAATTACCCATGGATGGGTGATAATGGAAGCACATTGACCAGCATAGGATGTACCTGACCGAGCAAAGAATGAACCTGATGGCCCTAAAGCTGACTGATGACCACTGGTGGCAGCAGTGGATCGTAGAAGATTCCTGAAAGTCTGAAGTTCTTCAGAAGTGAGCACAGAAGATACAACAATTGGAGGTCCGGGCTGTTCACAAGTTTTCGTCTGATGTGCTTGTGGAATCTTCCCAAACTTAAATTTTTTCTCCCGTCACTTGTCTTCAAAATCTGGGGGTTTCCCATGTAACTTCCAGCGGGTGTCTTTATTGTGGCGCTCCCTGCCACAGTGAGTACAATGAATAAGTTCCTTAGGAGAAGAATAGTGTGCTGAAGGCTGTATAGAGTAAAGCGCAGATCGCTCAACTGGTGCAACAGGCATCATTGAGATACGCCGTAAGTCCTCATTTTGTAAAATTGCATTAGTCTACTCCAAAGTTGGGAGATGCTCACGGTTCAGAATTTGTGAGCGGACATGATCAAAGTCAGAGTTTAAACCAGCTAAGAATGTATAAACTCTGAGTTTATCCTTAGCACTTTTCATGGCAGCAGCATCCACTGCGCAAGCAGCTGTGAATGTGTCATAGCAGTCTAGGTCTTGCCACAAGCTTTGGAGTTCTGAATAGTAGTCAGCCACAAAAAGTTCCTTCTGTTTCAGGGACCCAATCTTGACATGTAGGTCAAATATGATGGAGTAATTTCCTATTTGTGAATAAGACTCCTTAGCAGCAGTCCAAATATGGGCAGCATTAGATAGTAACACATAACCCCGGCCTATCTTTGGTTCCATAGATCCAATATAGTAGGTCATCACAATTGAATTCTCAGAGACCCATTTATTGTAAAATTTATCACTTGGGTCGGGTGCTGTAAGCGCACCATTAATATATCCAAGGAGTCCTCTGGCAGCAATGGTCATATAGGCTGTCTTGGACCACATAAGATAATTGGTCACATTCAATTTCACAGGATTTAAAGCAATGGTAGTCAATTCCAATTTTGGTACCTCAAAGGAAGTAGCATCAGATAATCCAGACATGATGTAATAATAGATGCCACTAATGTAACAACTTAGATATTTCCCAGTGAAAAAAACGACACCGCAAAATCTGAGAATTCAGAATTCAATGCACTCAACAACCATGATCATGGAAAAATAGGAATCGATTCTTCCCATATCAATTCCATAAAAAATCCAACAAAGAGGAATACCTGTGTCGGAATGATTGTTTTTTTTTTCAGAAGAAGGATTCCGCAAGTATGGGCTGCACTGAGATGGAAAAAAAATTCCAAGAAGAGATTGCCACCGATGGTGCTTGGTCCAAGAGAGGCTGCTTCACCACAGAGAATTAATATTTCTCAACAAAAAAGGACAAACTGCAGCAAATAAAAACCCTAGAAAGGCTTGCAACATATGCTGGCTGAGAAATCTTCTCGTCTCTGTGATAAATTTAGTTTTTTTGTTTTCAAGAGGAAAAAAAGGACTGCAACTTTGTCAATTTATGACATCCTCTTAAATTGCAGCCGTTAGGGGTTAAGAAAAAGAGAAGAAGAAGGATTCACAGGATGCGGTAAAGAGAGAAGGGGTCAGATACATCTTGTGTTCAGGTTCTCTTGAGAAGGAGCCCTGTGGCAAGGAGAAGAAAGAAGGGAGGGGAGAGGAGGATTGCGGTCAGGTTCTCTTGAGAGGTGGCTCTCATACCATGTTGAATCAGAGATTGAGAATGAATGAGTGAGTTGATCTACCTCATCCCCAAATGCCTTTATTTATAATCAACTATAATGAGGTAAATAAAGAAAGTAGGTAGAGCTGACCTAGCACACACATTACACATTTAACACATGTTAAATGTGTGTACATAAAGCTGTCCCAGCACACACATTACACATTTAACATGTGTGTACATGAGTTGTCATTCTTATCTTCTTATCCTAAACAGATCCACTTAAATTGAACCGAATCGTGAATCAGTTCATTACTTACAACAATTTGTATTGATGGAACATGTCATGGACATTTACTTTATGTCTTTGCATATTGTCCCCAAAATATGACTTCTAAAACTTTTTGACTTTGCTTTTAATGTTTGAATTAGAATGTAGTCTTTATCTATGTTATTTATATTTCACATCTCTTGATGAAAGGAAATGAAGCTGGAATTTGATCTCACAAATGAAAACCCTCATGTTAAGTGAGTGGTCGCCCTAAACTGAGTATAGCTTTGTTCATAGAATCATGGTTACAAGAATCAGCATTGGATCGACCGATTCTTATCAGCACACCCATTCATATGGAAGAGGGTTTAGGTGACTTTGATGGTGGAAAAGGATATTAATAATTTGGTGAGCATAAAACAGGGATGATGATTAAAATTTTGAAATGGTAGACTAAGAAGGGGGCCCAAGAAACTAAGGTTGAGATGGAAAAAGAGGTAGCTTGCAGACCAATAGATAAAGGTTTGCCAAAAGAACCCAATATTTAAAGAAACTTAAGCAGATGCCGCCTCAAATAGGACTAGGAGCAATAAATAGGACTCCAAGAATCACACTTAAAGATTTGAATGCATTATGTCTCCAAGTGATTTGGAAAGAGAGGCAAACCAGCGTAATATCAAATATTCATTGACTAGTGAGAAAAAAAAGAACTCAATGACTGTAATAACAAAACCCTCATGTTGGATCTTTGCAATATTCCTACTACAATATAAAGATGCACCATGGCAAAATCAAGGTTCAAAATCCTAAAACTCGAGGGTGTCTCAACCCATGGGAAAACCAAGATTTCCGAGATCTCGGCGAGACACTGCACAAAAGTCGTGAAGGCTTAAAATGGGTGTTTCAACCCTAAACTGACCATTTTAAGGTTTGAAACTCCAAGGAAACCCTATTTTAGTATATATGAACACATTTAAACCATAAATTTGTAAAAACAATCACACATGTGGTTGTTTGGGTTTACACCCATGTTTGACAGTGTCGGTTTGAAGTTCAGATATAAACCTAGGGTTATATTAACTATTCTACACAATATTAAATTAGTAGAAAATCAAAAAAGAACAAATGAATCAGTAAAATTATATTTTAGGAGAAGAATAAACATAATAGCACTTAATTAAGTGATTGTCTTAGTCAAAAAAACCCAAAATAGTCAAGTAAACCATACAATCAAAATTCATACACTATGTCGAGACCAGTTGAGAACTGGTCAAAAACTGGTCGAAAATGTCGAGACTACAAGCTAGTCGAGAATCTCAAGATCACACCTCATGTGAGATCTCGTCTCGACCTGTTCAAGAAGTTCGAGATCTCAACGAGAACTCGTGGAGATTTTAAACCATGGTCGTTGGAGCCACATTAACTGCCATAGCCCGGATTTCAACCTCAGCGCTAGACCAGGCAACAATGGCTTGCTTATTGCTTCGCCAAGTGACCAAGTTGTTGTCAAAAATGCACCATAACTAGTAATAAAACGACGATCATCAGAGGAGCTGTCCCAATCAGCATCAATGAAGGCCTCAATTCGTAGGTGACTATTAGAGGAGAGAAACACCCTTTTGCAAGGAACCGACTTCAAGTAATGCAAGATGCGTAGCACAGTAGCACAGCTTCCCAATGGGTGTATAAGTGTCATGCATATACTGATTGACCATGCTAACAGCAAAAGCAATGTTAGGACGAGTGTGAGAGAGGTAGATTAATTTGCCAACTACCTCTAATACTGACCCTCATCAACAGGACCCCCATCCTTGCTAGGGAGACAAACATTTAATTCAAGTGGAGTATTTAAGGGCTTAAAACCAAGCATCCTTGTCTCTGAAAGAAGATCTAATTTATATTTCCTCTAGGATAAGAAAAAACTCATAGCGGAACGAGCAACCTCAATGCCAAGGAAACAGCATAACTTCCAAAGGTTTTTGATCTCAAACTCTTGACCCACGCAATCTCCTCTGTATCACTTCCAGTGACCACAATTTCATCCACGTGCACAATAAGAAAATCAATTTTATCATCATCAGCATGGCTTTGAGTGTAGCCATTTGACGCCATTTGACACCATTGCTATATGAAAGAGACCGAACCAAGCACAAGAAGACTGTTTTATGCCATAAAGGGCTCGCTTAAGCTTGCTGACCTTTCCCTGTGTTGCTAAGGTCAAGAACCCAGGAGTAACATCAAAGTATACCTCCTCTTCAAGTTCACCGTGGAAAAATGCATTATTGACGTCGAGTTGTTGCAGTTCCCAACCCATGTTAAAGGCACAGGAGAGAAATACTCGAACAATGTTCAGCTTTGCAATAAATGCAAAAGTCTCCTGATAATCAAGGCCAAAAGTCTAAGTAAAGTCATGGGCCACTAACCAGGCCTTATTCCGATGCACAATACCATTCATGTTCTGCTTTACTACAAACACCCACTTATAGGCTTACAACTCACTGTATGTTACTAGGGAGGAAGAGGAACCAAATCCCAAGTGTCATTCCTCTTCAGGGCTTATATTTCTTCATCCATGCTGCCTTCCATCTGGGAAAGATAAGAGCCTCTTGCCATTTTCAAGGAAGATAAACAGTCAAACAGAAGACAAAGAAGACAAAAGCCCAATAGCATGGGGATAAAGAGTCATATGACACAACCTGAGGAATAAGGTGATGTATACAAAATCTTGTTCCCTTCCAGACAGCAAGGGGTAAATCAAGAGATGGGACAGATAGACTTGGAGGAGCTAGTGCGAGGTTACCAGATGGAGAAAGATAGGGAAAAAAACCTGGATCGGGAGATGACGAGAAGCTGGGTAGAGGAGGGGCAGTGGTGGTGTTGTCTGGGTGTTGCTGCTGCTGAAGGTGACGAACATAGACCCGCATAGGGTTTTATATCTCCCCCTCGATTGGTGCAACCACTGGAAACACTCCCTCAAGTAACGGAGCAATGAGCAGCACATCTTCATCGTCACTGAGTACCAGATCCCCCCTGGAAGAGGAGCTGGAGAAAAATAGAAGGCGGTCTCATGGAACATCACACCCATAGTCACGAACACACGCCGGAAAGGAGGGTGATAGCACCGATAACCTTTTTGAGTAGCAGAGTAGTTAACAAAAACACACTTGAGCCCACGAGGCTCCAACTTACCAGAATGTTGATGATTCCCTGCAAAACACACGCAACCAAACACATAGGGAGGAGTGGCAAAATCGGACAACCCCGTTAAGTCAATAACAGGAGCACAAAAATCCAAAACATGAGTCAGCATCCAGTTTATCAAATATGGAAGTCTGAACAACGTCACTCCAATACTGAGGGGGAACTGCATATCAAACAAGAGAAAGCGATCAACCTCCAGTAAATGACGATTTTTGTGCTCAGCAACAACATTCTGAGCCGGAGTATCAATACAACTGGTCAAATGAAGAATCCACTGAGCGGAAGATAAGACTAAAAGGCACCATCCATATCCTCAGTACCACTGTCACAACAAAAGATCAGAATGGTAGCATCGAACTGAGTGCGAACCATGGTGTGAAACAACTGGAAGCAACGTAAGACCTCACTCTTATGACGAAGGAGGTAAATCCAAGTGACCCAAGTGTGACAGCCAATGAAGGTAACAAACCAACGGAATCCAGAGACAGAAGTACACCGGGCAGGGCCCTACACATCAGAGTGAATCAGCACAAAAGGAATAGCAATCCTTTTATTGATACTAGAATAAACAGTGCGAGTTTGCTTGGCTAAAACACAAGCATTACAAAAAAAAAATCTTTAGAATTACAATGCTGAGATAAATGTGGAAAAAACATTAAATAGAGACCCCATTGGAGGATGGCCCAAACGCCTATGCAAAAGTAACAACTCAAAAGCAGTCGTCGGCATGGAATCGCTCTGAAGTGCAAACGAATAGTAGGAAGCCCATTGTCCAGAAGATAAAGACCACCATGCACCTATCACAGCCAATCATTCCCCCGTCACCAGATCCTGAAGAGACAATGGGTAAAATAGAAAGTCACTTACAATTCAGATCATAGGTAAGGTAGCTAATAAAAAGAAGGTTAGTAGTAAAATTCAATACATGAAGAACAGAAGAAAAAGGAAAGTAGGAGAACACGCAATGGAAACCTTCCCAAAAATAGAGGAAAGGGAACCATCAGCGACACAAACCTTGTCCTCACTAGAACAAGGAGAATACCGAGAAAAAAGACTAGGGATACCAATCATGTGGTCAGTAACACTAGTGTCAATTATCCAAGGGTGAGAGACTACCGATGCATAATGGCCACCAAAAAAGATACCTGAGGCAGCAAGGTTGGAGGCAAAGTGAACCGTGGAAGTGGTGACGACAACATAAGTAGATGGCCCAAATAAGGATGGCTCCAGACAAGTCATGAGGCATTGTAGCATGGCAAGCTCATCCTGGGACAGAGAAGAACCAACACTAGCAAGAGCACCATTGATAGGATCAGACTCAGACGTCTCAGAATGATAAGCCGAGGAGCCATGGCCCCGGCCCCGACCCCGACCCCGACCGTGAATTAAACCGGCAGTTGGGCATTAAACCGGCAGTTGGGCGACCATGGAGTTTCCAACAAAACTCCTTGGTATGTCGTTTCTTACCACAATAATCGCATCGGACAGGTTTGCAATTAGAAGAAGAGCAATCACTAGAACGAGCAAATTCATTGCCACAAGACTGAAACCCAGACTCAGAAAAAAGGGCTAAACGATCCTGAGAACCATGAGATAGCAAACTATGTGATAAGTTGATAACAAGGCAGTGCGACAACTATCCTCCAACTACACCAAGGAGTCGGACTGCTCCAATGAAGGAAAGGGATCACAACTAAGCACCTGAGGGCAAATCTAGTCATAGGCAATGTTCAGGCCAGCCAGAAAATCGTACACCCCGTACTTGTCTTCCTACTTTTGAAATTTGGTTGCATCGACAGTCAGGTTAGCTACAAAAGTATCATAAAAATCTAGCTCCTATCATAGACTTGCAACTCAGAGTAGTACTGAGACAAACAAAGATATTGTTGTCTGGTCTCACGAAGCTTTTTCCTAAGTTCATAGACCTATGCATCATTCCCAACTTGAAAGTAGGTATCCTTGGTTGTCGTCCAGATTTTGGTTGTAGTACCTACAAGAAGGTAACCTCGAGCAACATGTGATTGCATAGAATTTATGAGAAAAGACTTTTCCAATGAATTAGCAGAGCTCTACTTCTTCTGAGAATCACTGGCGGTTGTAAGTTGTGTTGTTTAGCCATTAATGTAGCCTACATAACCACGAGAATCAATGGATAGATGATAAGATCATGACCGCAACAAATAGTTGCTCCCATCAAGACGGGCAGAGCTCACAAGGACCGGGGGAAAATGGGCATCGCAACATGTCGCATCGGTTCCAGAGGAGGCGGTAATAATATCGGACATGATAACAGAACAAAGAGGTCCATAATCAATCACAGCCATAGACAAAAGTCTCTTGATACATCAGAGGAACAAGGAGTCCTGTGAATCTACGCAAAAAGAAAAAATTCTGAAAAATAAGGTGTCTTAAATCTCAACCATAGTCTAATCTGAGAAACCAACCTTAAAGAGGGCTCTCGGTGGGCTAAGGCACTACCACTAAGAGTTGCTGGTGGTGACGAACCGAGAGAGACGCCGGAAGTTGGAGCTAAGAAAGAGAAAGAGGGTGACGCTGGGAGGTCGCAAGAGAGACGGCGACGCTAGGGAGGTGGCGGCGCTATGAGATGCAAAGGAACTCTATAGGGCTTGGTTCCCAAGGAAGATCTCTGCTCTAATACCATGTTGAGAGGAATAATTGACTTTTTTTATAATGAGCCAGCATGAGTCAGCACTCATATCTCTACATACATCGAACCTGGACAGAAGCCATATTTCCATATTACAACATATATAAATGCCTAATTTCGAACGAAACTTATCCATTTCGACAAGTCTCAACCAAATGGGTGGTTTCGAAGAGATTCCAACAGTAATCTATTTTCGTCTCCAAAATCTCTCATTTTTCTCCCGGTTTAGTACAAGATAGGTAACACTATAGAGGAGGGATCGTATAACAGCACACCACACTTATTTATAACTAATATCATTTAAGTAAACGATATTAGCTTTCCAACAAATCTGACATTGCTTGAATCCGAGTTATGTTGAAAGAGTTACACTACGGTCAAACCATGTTTTGAGAATGCAAATGTTGTTTAAAGTCAGTGGGAATTGTTTTTTAAACATCAAAACAAAAGATTAATTTGGCGGACTCTAGATTTTTAGTGATGTTTACTTTAAAAAGAATTATGGAATTTTAAATTAGAGAAAAAAAACTAGCAATTGAAAGTTGAAAATCACCCCGTGATCAAAAATCTAGTTTTTGTTCTTGAACTAAAAAATTGATTTTTTATACTTTTGGAACTTAAATTTTAGAATATTTTTATTGGATTCAAATGAGGATGTTTGCTTATTTGTGAATAATATCTGAAGTAATGTTTATTAACTTAAGTGCTGCCTATTTAACTCCAAATACATCCCCCGGTTCTAGCGTACATTAGCATCTATGGTCTAGACAAGGAAAATCCATTTAATGAAAGCATTCAATGGATATGTGAAGAAGGTTAAAAATGCATCACACAAAAAAAAATTGGGTTTAAAAAAAACAACTTTTTGGCCACCAAAACTAAGTTTCAAAATCTGGCAGAAAAAATCCCAAGTTTTAGCCGAAATTTAGAACCTTGGCACTGAGTACCTCTTCAAAGATTTCAGAATTGTTGAGTCCCAAGTTTCTGCATCACATGCACTATGATACACTTCTTTTTTTGTAAGGCTTCTCACCGGTGAAGGAGAAATTTAAAGATTAACTTTGGGTGCTTTGAGATAACTTCCAGAACAAGATAAACCAGTAAACCATCGACAAAGCAAGGTGATTACTAATTAGTGTGTGGCACATAATGAATCTGGGTGAGAGCGGATGCCCTCAACAGTAAGTTGGTAACTTTTCCTTGTACCTACTAGGGATTATCTATTCATGAAAGACTAAAAATCAAAACAAATATGAGAACCCAAAGACAGCATGGTTCAAAATTTTGACCGAAATGACATTATTTTGGCAAAATAATTCGGTTTCAGTTTGAGCCAAAAGAAAATCCTATGCAGAACGGGGAATTCCAAATTTTGGCAAAATTTAGAAAATGGGCCCATATAAAAAAGCAAGCTCTCAATGAAATTTAGCCACATTTGGCCTCATATCAGTGAAATTTCAATGAAATTTAGCCCCATTTGGCCAGAGAAGAAAAAATCAATTTTTTGGTAACATCTATCATTTTGCTATTGAATAAAGGGTGGGTGGTGAACTGTGGAGCATCCACTTCGACAATTGGGAGGATTTGAAGCATCAATTGGTCAAATTTTTCCAACTTTCAAATTTCCCACTTATAGGCCTTTCTATAATGGACTTCGAAAATTTTTCAAGTAAAGGATAACAAGGCCATCATATGTCAGAGTCTGAGGCCAAACTACCACCTTGGGTGGCGATCCCTGAAGTTTCAAGGCAAAATTCCATGTTTTGGCCATGGAAACGACCATTTCAAATTTCCACCCAAGGAATCAAGTACCAACATGATACGCACCGTATCGGCCGATACGTAT
Organism: Protea cynaroides; assembly: GCA_028583415.1. Classification (NCBI taxonomy): domain Eukaryota; kingdom Viridiplantae; phylum Streptophyta; class Magnoliopsida; order Proteales; family Proteaceae; genus Protea; species Protea cynaroides. The sequence continues at coordinate 563,731 of CM053273.1, read as the reverse complement.
CGGTATCGACACTAGTCAATACGGTACACCTCAATTCGTCCCTCCATTTAAAAATAAAAAAAAAACACAGTATCGAGCGTATCGAACCGATACTCTTTGATACGCCTCGATACCCTTGAAACACTATCGAGTGTATTGATACACTTTAAATATAGTTAAAAAAAAAAAACCAACCTATATCGAACAGTATCGGTTCTACTGGTCATACACCCTTTTAGTATCAAGAAATATCGATTCTACTCAGAACAGCGTCTTTTTCCAAAAGCCAATGACCATTTCAGCTTGAATACTCTTCTGCAACTTGATTTTCTACCAAAAAACCTTAGAGCTTTGATTCTTAGCCCTAAAACGACTGGAAAGGTAGCATCAAACTTGATTTTTGTGAAGATTAAAGCATACTATTTATATAAGATGTGTAGACCACTGATCTACCATCTTTGCTTCTCAGTTATAATTTTCGATTTTATGTTTTATTTTTTTTTTCTAATTTAAAAAAACTGAAATATAATTTAGATAATTTTTTTTTTATTTCATTTTCTTCCATCCTTGTTATTTCCTTTTCTAGTTTTTTTTCTGTTTCTCTTAAACAGAATATGGCTAGGAACTTGTCTTCGTCTGTTTTTTTTTTTTTTTTCAAAGATCTTTGTTTCAACCCATGTCTATTTCTCTGTTTTTGGGCCTGATGTCTGTTTTTGTGTTCTGAAAGTTCTCTATTTATTATAGATTGTACGTATTTTTCTATGTGGATGAGGGTGTTAAAACTGTTGGTCAATGAAAAAGATAGGGTTCATAAGGAGACCATCTTGAAATATAGTGTTTGAGAATATGAAAGATAGAACAAGAACTCTTGTAATGCATTCAAGGGAACTCTGCAGAAATGCAATGCTTGTGATAAAACTGTTTATGTAGAAATGAAAATGGAAGACAATATTTTTCATTTTCTCACAAGAGTCTTATTCCATCTATCTCATTTTTCTGCAGTTGGTTTTATTGAGTTTTTATTCTCAAGTGGTTCAACTAGTAAACATATATTTACATTTTATATTTACCTCGTATGTCGTATCACACTTGTGGTGTGTAGGAATATGTCAAACAAAGACGTGGGTTGGTTGTATTGCACTAAAATCAACGACAATAGATTGACGACAAAGTGCCATTTCTGTGGCAAAAAAAATCATGGTGGTGGGGTGACACGGCAAAAGCAACACATGACAGGGGGTTAATGTCAAGAAGTGCTCAAAATGTCCAGTGCAGGTGAGCAGGGCAATGGCAAAGCACTTATCTGAAGGAAAAGCAAAAAAGAAAACAGAGGAAGGATGATGCAGAGAGAATAACAGAAAACCTTATGGAGGATGAGGGTCACTTAAATTTAGAGGATTATGAGAAGTCCGATATGGATGCTGAAGATGAGATTCAGCAGGTGCTCAGGAGATCAAGGCATGAGGCAGGAGAGAAACGTTGGAATGAGGACCAGCTAATAAGGTCTATGTCTCAGGGTGTTGGTGGTAGTAATGCTGGTGGTAGTGGGACACAAAGATGCAGGGGCAAGCAACCAGCTTCATTGAGTAAATCCAGCAGTGTTTAGAGTATGTTTAATCGAGTGAGAGGCAAGAGGAAAAAAAGCCCAAAAATTCATGACATGGCTCCTTCAATGCCCTTCAAACCAAGAGATGCAGGGCAACAGAGGATAGAGGAGTCAATGCATTCTAAGTCCATGGGTGAGAGAATGGGAAAGTCCATCACTAAATGGTTCCACAGTGCATTTATCCCATCACACAAGGCCAAAGATCCCTATTATAAGGCAATGGTAAGGGAGATACAGCGTTGTGGACCTAGTGTGACGGCCCCCACAGCTTATCAGATTGGTGGCCCTTACTTGGATGCCATAGTGGGTGAAGTGATTGATTATATAGAAACCTTCAAACAGAAATGGTTTCAGTATGGAGTAACCATCATGTGTGATGATTGGAGTGAGCCCACAAGGCTATCCATCATCAACTTTCTTGTCTACTATGATGGGCATTCCATCTTCCTTAAGTCAATAGATGCATCCGCTCACGTGAAAGATGCACATTATATCTTCAAATTGATGGATGAAGTTGTTGAGAAAGTTGGGGAGGAAAATATAATTCAGCTTATTACAGATAATGTTGCTAATTACAAAAAAACTGGACTAACCCTTGTATTAAGGAGGCAACACTTATTTGGACACCTTATGTTGCACACTGTGTTAACTTAATGTTTAAAGATATTAGAGAGTTGCCCAAGGTGGCTAAGGTGGTTGGTCAAGCAAAAACGATGACAAATTTTATTTACAATCACAGTTGGGTGTTGGTTTGAATGCGGAAGCACACACAAGGGGACTTGATAAGGCCTGGAGCAACAAGATATGCAACTAACTACGTTGCCTTAGACAGCCTTAGGCAGCGAAAGGCAAGTTTATTCCAGATGGTAACTAGTGGAGAATGGTTATCGAGTAAATATCATGCAACCAAGATAGGGACTGAGGTGACAGAAATCCTTATGTCGACAAAATTTTGGAATAAGGTTGATGAAATAACTCAGATTATGAAGCCCCTATTTGTTTTACTTAAGTTGGTTGATGGTGATAAGGAGCGAACAATGGGGTTGTTGGTCGATGCAATAGGGACGATAAGGTATAAGTTAAATGAATGGAACCCATCATCTAAGAAAAAATATTGGAAGATTACAGAGAACCGATGGGAAGGAATGTTGCTACAAGACATTCATAGGGCAGGTACTTTGGTTTCCATTAGTCTTAGACTATTGTTTTTTATAGTTATCGGTTAGGATTTGAATTATAAATTTTCAATGTATCTTAAATCTAGATGTGTAGCATATTACTTAAACCCGGATCAATAATATTCAAACTCTAGATTGGTGTATGACTAGAAATATATAGAAGCTGTTAGAAAAGTTATCAATAGAATGGAGTCAGATACAAGTAATGCCTTGTTGGTCACAGAACAGGTAACAAAAACCACTTTTGTTTTTCATAAATGTTATTTGCACAAACCCTTAATAATTGGCTAAAGTTATTTAATTACTGTAGATTAAAATTCCGTGAATGCCGGGGAGAATTTGGTGATCGGGTTGCTAAGGCTGCTACATTCAAGATGGCTCCTGGTAAGTTAGACAATGAACATATTATTTTTGTCTTCACTGATTGGTGTCTTACTTAACTAATTAGTAGCTAATTAGAAATATTGTTCTTTACACAGTTGATTGGTGGCTTAACTATGGCACAAGTGCTCCACACTTGAGGAGGATTGCAATCCGAATTTTGTCCCAAACGGCCTCCTCAAGTGGTTGTGAAAGGAACTGGAGCACTTTTGGGCTTATACATACTAAACCACGTAACCGCCTCAGCCATCAAAAACTTCAGAAACTGGTCTACATGCACTACAACATGAGATTGATGAAAAAATTTATGGAGTTGGAGCGGCCAAATGAGACAGAAACCTACATCGACCCACTTGACATGACCCACGCGCTTAATGAGGATGACCCAGTTAGAGCATGGGTAGAGGACACCGATAGAGCATTTGTGATGGATGAAATTGTTGAGGATAGACAATCTACTAGACTTGATCCTTTAGTGGATGACATCATTTGTCAACTAAATGCAGAGGACGAAACACAACCACCATCACAAACACAAGATCACGTCCAAAGTGAGAGTACTTCGTCCCCCTCTGAGGGTGATGCCAGAAGGACTAGGTCAGGTGCTAAATATGAAGGCATTATTTTTAAGGAGAGTGGTGATGATAATGATGACGATGGTGATGGTGGTGGTGGTGGTGGTGGTAATGGTGGAAGTGATGCTGGTGGTACTGGTGGTAGTGGCGGTGGTATGCAATCATATGATCCGGTGCACTTTACAGAGGAGGCAGGATATACTGATACAACTCAAGAGTCAAGACGATGATCATGGTAGTCGCTACAACAAAGGAGTTATAGCCGAAATGGGAATGGAAAGGGGAAGGGGAAGGGGAAGGGGAAGGGTAGGCAGCAACTCCATGATGATGATACTAATATGATTACATATGAAATGAAGTCAATGAACATGAGTTCTGCTGCAGACAATGGAGCAAGAATGGTGAATATCGACACTGGTAGTACATCACATGAAAGTCAAACTGAGACATCATGGGTCCCAGAAACGAGAATGTCGACTTCATAAGAGTACGCACGTTTCTACTACCCGTTTACTACCTTATATAATCAACATATGGATTGGTTTACCAACTGTACATGGATAAGAGATACATTCCAAATAATATTGGTTGCACCTCTTCCTCCCCAATATGAGTCTGAGTTCGATCCGGGCCATCACTCGACATAGAATTAGCTAAGTAATATACATGTAAGAAACACTTTCCTTTTTAATGTTGTTAATTATAGATTTATTGTGTTTTTATGCTTTAAAAATGTGTTCTATATGATCCTTAATCATTTCTGTGCGTATCCTGCCCCATAATCATGTGTCTAGGATGTAAGAAATTTTTTCTTTCTCAATGTTGCTAATTATATTGTTTTTATGCTTTAAAATTGTGTTTTGTATGTTTCTTAATCATTTTTGTGCGTATCTTGCCCCGTATCCATGCATATCCGTGCGTATCCACGATACGATACGATACGTTTCTTAATTTCAGCTAACCGATACGGTACCAATACACGATACTTGATTCCTTGTTTCCACCGAAACCAAATTTTATGGGATTTCAATCATTTCGGTTTTGAGCCAGGTCGAAACGACCACCGAAATCGAAATCTTTGAACCATGAAGATAAGTTGCACATCCACAAGGAAAGATGCTTCTCTGAAGAAGAGATATCTTTCGAAAGGAGGTATCCTAATCCTATTAAATTCAATTCTATCAAGTGCCTCCAATTTCTGTTGTTTTTATTTATTAGTCTGATTTTCTCTGCTGGTTCTTGGAAAGCTATAGAGCCACCTTTTTAGGGATGATTAGGGGCACAGTTTACTATCTGGTCAGATGGGGCCAAATTACTCTGCCTAAAAGCATGGGATGGCTTAGGAGACTCTTCAGGGTTATGAATCAAGCTCCATGGTCAAAAAAGTCATTAGATTTAGTACAGAACAACACAGCCACTGGAAAATTCGGAAATAAGTGGTTGCAGCTAGATCTGGTCAAATGATAGATGGGAGACAACTCTGGTGAACAATACTTGTGGCATTAGCATATGAAGGGATGTCATGATTCATGAATAAACTTGAAGCTTCTGAATAGACGGTGAACCAAAAGGTAGGAAGAGGGAATGCCATAAATTCTTAGATGGACATTGGTTGGAGAAGGTTCTTTTCAACACACTTTCCCAGATCTTCTCAAAATTGCTGAAGATAAGTATGCTTCAATCCTGGAACATAATCAAATTGAGGATGATTGCATTACTTGGGCTCCTAGACTCAACAGAAATTTTAATGCTTGGGAGACTGAAGTTTTCGAACTCGAACGTACTAGCCCTCATGAAGTCAAGTAATCAACCCATAAATGGCAAGAAAAAGGAAGAATGGTGGGGTTGATAGAAACTAGGAATAAAACTTTTTCTTATGGTAGCTATGCTCCAACCTCTTAAATCTGCTAGTTAAGAAACTTGGTCCTGAAGATATGGAAGATAAATCCTTAGTAAGGTCAAGTTACTCTAATGGACAACAAGTAAAAATGTTTAACAGTGGGGCACCTCATCAAAAGAGAAAGGAGGATCACTACAAGATGCGAGCTATTACCCACTCTCTACTTGTCTGTGTCTTTACCTGAATGGTTGGGTGTAAAGTGCTCGATAAATGTGCCAATAGTGAGCATGTACTAAGGAAATTCCTACTGATTGTCTGATCAAGATGCTATGGATTTAACCAGTGTTCCAAATCTCGGCGAGATCTCGAAGATCTCGAGGGGCTCGAGACGAGATCTCGAAGATCTCGAGGGGCTCGAGACGAGATCTCGCCTCGATACAGTGTCTCAACCATCTTGACCAGTTCTCGAGCTAGTCTCGACATTTTCGACCATTTCTTTACATTTTCAACCAGTTATCAACCATTTCTCGACATTTTTTTACTAGTCTCGACATAATGTATGAATTATGATTGTATAGTCTACTTGACTACTTTGGGTTTTTTTCACTATGACAATTAACTAATTAAGTGTTGTTATGTTTATTCTTCTCCTAAAATATCATTTTACTAGCTCATTTGGTCTTCTGTGATCTTCTATTAGTGTAATATTGTGTAAAAAAGCCAATATTACCCTAGGTTTACATTTGAACTTCAAATCAACACTGCCAAACATTGGTGTAAACCCAAACAACCACCATGTGGGATTATTAATACAGTTTTATGGTTTAAATATATTTATATATGCTAAAATAGGGTTTCCCTAGAGTATCAAGCCTTAAAATGGCCATTTTAGGGTCGAAACACATTTTAAGCCTTCGCGGCTTTTGTGCAGTGTCTCTCCGAGATCTCGACCGAGATTTTCGAGATTTCGGTTTCTCAGAGGGTCGAGACACCCTCAAGACTCGAAATTTTGAACCTTGGATTCAACAAGAAGTGGAGATCCAAATGGTTTGCTCTCACCTGTAGTCATTTATTGGTTGGTTTGGGAAGCTAGAGATAAAAGAATAATTTTTACTTTTTAGGAATAAAAAGCTTCTTCCAAGCAAGAGGTTTAGGATATTTTTAAGACCTTGATTTTCAAGGCCCCATATTGCAGCTGGTGAAGGCGCCTCCTGGGTTTCTTTACCAATTGAATCGAAGGATAAGTAACGTTCTTGTGTCTGTTTAGTTGCATTATGGGGATAGTAAGTATGCCTTCTGAATATTCACTGCTTTGCCAGGTCCACGTTACTCTTTCAGCAGCTTTATATTAGACTATAGGTCCCTTCAACCAGTCTCTTTATTTCTATTTTCTGCATTATTATTTTAACCTTTCTTTCCCCCACCCCCCACCCCCCCCCCACCCAAAAAAAAAAAAAAAAAAAAACAAAAACAAAAAACAAAAACAACAAAACAAAAATGAAAGATAGAATTATAGAAAGAAAACAAGTACAAACCATATTCGTTTTTTTTTTTTCCTTCTCCTGGTTTCAAGTTTCAGAATACCCCATTGGCCAAGTATTCCTATCAATTTTCTTTAAATTTCAACCATTCAAGGCCTACTTTCTTGATTTATTAAGTAGAAATCATATTTGGTTTTTTCCACTTTTATATTTAACTCTTTCGTAACATTTTTTTTATCAAACCTAATTATCGGAGGGTATGACCTATGCATAAGTAGAATTAATTAGATTCCTTTACCCATGGATTTCACACCAACTTTACATCTATTGGACAACCTAAACTAACCTAGCATAACAATGAAAATCAAACCAGATCCTAAACCAGAAAGTTATGGCCAAAGTTCTTAGAATAGCCAGGCGTGTCAAATACAGTGAAATGAAAACCCAAAAGTACCAACCAATGCAGTTACACGCTCCTAAAGATTAATTTTTGGAACCCTACACGCATAATATATTGGACCCACCAGAACCCAATGGGCAAACATTCGCAAGTTTATCCTACTTGACAAGGTCCAGAACTTGAATACCTTGCCCTTTTTTTAACCCTACAGGATTTCAGCTGCCAATGGTCATCAATAATACTTGCATGTCAAGATAATGTATATGTTAATGAAGTGAGTAAGAAAAATTACTGCAGGAGTATTGCAATTGGAAGAACATGAGGCTACTGCCAATGGCTATAAATAATACTTGTAGGAGTACTGCAGTCGACGGAACATGAGGCTGCTGCCAGTGTATCAATAATAATGTTGTACATATTAATGAAGCGACTAAGAAATTACGACAAGACTATTGCAGTTTACAGAATATGAGGCAAACTAATGTTTGCATATTACAAAGTAGAATAGCATTGGAACAACCTCAAAAGTGCATCTGCAAGCACAAGCGACTCTGCACTTGCTTCTACAATCAAAGCTGGTGCCTAGTATACAAACCAATAGGACAATTAGTTAAAACATGAAAAATATATTTCAAATAAAGTATGTGAAGCAAATTCTGCACATACTTGCAGTATTGTTATTAATGTCGATAATGGTATTCACTCAAAAAAAAAATGTCAATAATGGTAATTTCCTTACAAAAGAACTGTTAATGTCTGCTGACATGGGACAATCTTCAAAAAACACAAATTCTAGATTATGGAGGGAACACTTACAGCCTGCCCTATTTCTGACATCAAGCAAGCAAGACCACCAATTACTTTCTCATCTCCACTGGTAAGAGCTGGTAGGAGAAGTGCTTCTTTAAGGAAAGGTACTCTGTATAGCAAAACCTGGGGCAGCCCCTATAAAGCAAGCGTAGTTCAAAGCAAATACCACCTTGGAAGAAATACTTACCCAAAAAAAAAAGCTTGGAAGAAATGCAACACTGACTTTTCACAAACAAATTATTACATAACATAAATTAAAGGAATATTAAGCCCACCCCAAATATATATATATATATATATATATATATATATATATATATGCAAAGGCAATAAATAGTAACAAAACTAAATGTTATAATCAATATGTAAAGCAGAATAATTAACTGGGCCTAAGAATTTTTGCTCTTCCACGTAAAGAACAAAATGCTGAATGATATCAAAGTTTCGTAATAAAAATTTTATTTCTTAAAAGGCTACCCTACTTTTTTTCCTTTGTAACAATAATCTAATATTTCTATATATTTTAAAAATTAAACAACTAAAGGGCCATAACCCGGTGCAAGTCTCTCCTTCACTTCTCGAGACTTTCCATATCATGCCGTAGCAAAATGCTCTCTGATTTAACCAAGACATGGGCCCAAAAGAAATGGAATAGAGAGAAGGAATAGGCAATAAATAGGATGATCAAATAAAGCTGACTGAACTAGAGTCAATTTCAATCACATAGACAGTACACATTCACTCAAGTCCCTAGTTTCCACTTTCATGGAAAACCTCCCAATAACTGAATTCCAAGCAGCTCTCAAAATATATATAGCCTCAAGAGGATAACCCACTTTCTTCATAAGGTTGGTTCTTCTTGCTTAAACTTTCCATAATGTTGGTTCTTCTGCTTAAACTTTCCAAAAGCTTTGCTCAAAACCTCATCCCTATTCTTCAAAATTGTATTTCTTTTTCCTTTTCCTTGCCTCTAGAAGGATTTTTTTTTTTTTTTTGGGGGGGGGGGGATCTCACCGTTCTCTTCAACAGCAATATTGGAGCTTCAAGATTGACAATCAGTGAGCAAGTGCACAAGTAAACAATGATTGGCCACTAGCCCACCAAAAGAAAAATATCTCCTTTCGTGACCCATAAGATGCCCTATCGTTCTTCCAAAACTTGGTCCAAAATGCAAACGTGATTTAGCTTATTTCCAAATGACCAAGCTAATAGGTTATAGGTATGCAAAGTTATTCTGCATTACAAACCCAAGCATACTTACAAATCATTCTACTTTAGGTACATCCTCAAGCCAAAAGCTGCCCTAAATAACCACACATCCAATAACTTCTGGGAGTGGTATTCTGGTTGAGTCACTCAAGCGCAAGTCCAATGAAGCTGAAATTGGTGGACAGCATAACAGGTCCCCTGCTCATATGTCAAGTTATATACTTACATCCCAATCAAAGTTTACCATGTGCTGAACTTAGTGTCTCAAAGACCTTGTGGGAGTGGTGATCTTACAGTTTGGACCGCATCCTCCAATGGTATCTTCTCCACTGCCTCTGCGTGGGATCTTGTTAGAACTTGTCATCCCAAAGTGTCCTGGTTAGAAGTGGTGTGGTTCAAGGGGCACTCTCCTCGCCACAGCTTCATCTTCTGCCGAGCCCTTACCCTTTCTCTCCGTATTGGATCGCTTCTGAGTAATCAAGGTATTATTTCCATTGCTAGCTGCGGCCTCTGTTGCCTGTTGGGCCTTTGGAGAAGACAGTCAACATTTTTTCTTTGAGTGTCCATTCTCCAAAAGAGTTTGGGCGAAGATCATTGAGAAATGCTGGTCGAGTCATAGAAGTATCCATCCTTTTGAACAAGAATAGAGGTAGATATCCAAAACGTTTAAGAGAAAGTCTCCTTGTAATATTGTGGTCAAACTTGCCTTTGCTACGATAGTGTACCATATTTGGTTAGAGAGGAATCTTTGCATGTGGGCTTCCAAATCGAGATCCTTCGCTCATATTTGGGAAACCATTATCTTCAATGTGCGTGGCACATTATTACCTCTATCCTCCCCTCCCCAAGATTATGAGAGAAATAGATTCATTCTATCTTCTTGAAACCTTCCCAGATGAGGGTCTTGTTCTGTTGCTTATGTTCCCTCATTAGTTTCCTTGGGTTTTTGGGCTTTTGCCTTTGTTTTGTAAGGAACTTGGCTCTATCTTTTGGATACCCAGGTTTGTTTCCCCCGTTTTTAGGGTACTGTTAATATATTTATTCATTACCCAAAAAAGAAGTTTACCACGTGGCAGAATGAAACATTGAAAATTTTTGGACTACCGAAAGGTTGCAGGGACATACATCGGAGAGTATGCCTTACATAAAAGGTAAATGATTGAATTTGGGTCTTTAAAAATGACATGTGTCCGATCCAAACGTTCCCCAGATTATCCAACAGTCGGAATTCCAAATCATCTTTCACATAGCATAATTAGGTGTGACACCCAAGTAACCTTGGATGGGTGGCCCAACCAGAAATTTTCTTGCGAAAAATTATTACTGAAATTGTTATCGTATAATTGTTGCTTATCCCAAAAAAATTGTTATCATACTTTCATCCAATTGTTAATACTTAAGAGAGTTGCATCATATAGAAACTAATTATTTATTTCTTCAAAAGTGAAGAGAATGTGCTTAGACCTCCAAATTTGGACCCTTTCTCTGAAATCACAAGGCAAACCAACTGATAAAAAAAATAAAAAGTTGACAGACAGATTATAAAAGATGAATAAATAAACCATGATCTTTTAATTTGCACAGATTATGAAGCAAATAATAGTATTTCACTCAAGGAATATCATCCAGAAATTAACTTCAACAGCCAGATAAGACACCCATACCTCATGTCTGCTCACAAGTTCAATGAGAACTTCAACAGCCAGATCAAAAGTGGATGAAACCTATACCCAGCGAAATTAAAATAGTTTGAGAGCACGTCAAAGTTTAGATATGGGAACTGTTACGATAAGTATTAGAAAAGCACCTGCAAAGAGTTGAAGACAAAATTAAGCAGTGGGTGTCCAGGTAAGGAAGAGGGTGGAATCTCGGAGAAGCAGCCAGCGCGAACCTGAGATTCAAATGAATTTTCAGAATAGAAACTTAGAAGAGGCAATTAAAGCTGGACATAGATGTCAAGCTACTGCTTCTCCTTCTATTAATGAAATAAAATCAGATCAGGAGGTTTAAAAAAAAATGGAAACGCAAGCAGTAATTATGTCTGAAATACCATCATTCGAACCATTCTAGTGGAAGAAAAGAGAGTAGATAACTCTTTATAACTCCAAAGTCAAAGGTTCAAATGGTGGTACACACCAACAAAATTATGTCTGAAACTATTTAAGCACAACTTTGTTCCAAGATGAAACAAAAAAAAATTATTAGATTACAAAAAACTGCAAGCCATTGTTTAAGGAAGAGCAATAGGTTTGCAGCCTAACCTAATCAGAAAGGAAAGCATTGACATATATAACTTAAAATGGTCTTACCCAACTCAACAAACATCGCAATATTTTCCGGGTTTGCTCATTGAGTTGAATACCATCGTCAATCCCTTGCTCAGATTGGTGCAGTAGGAACTCAAGAACCATGGGTGTATGTGAAAGAAGCTGCTTAAAATATGAAAAAATTCACATTAACATAATAAAGGTAGGTTGAGAATATCATGCAAATGTTTTAAGTAAACTTGAGCACACGCCTATGGAGTGCTGGGTTAAAGGGGAGGCATTATACAGAAATGAGACCAGAAAGAAGCTTATGAAAAGATGCTTATGTTGCCAAGAGAGCATCCATCAACATTTAAATTTACCCAAAAAAAAAAAAAAAGATGCTTATGTTTCTGCAGAAGCTCCCAACCTCACAGCCATACTGGCATCTGCGAGCTGAACTAATGTTACCATCGCCATTTTGGTCCTCAACAACTTCTTCTGGCAGAACAGTAAGCAGCTCCAAAACAGCAAAATTGCCATTATCCTGACTCTGGAGACTCTGGAGACTGGAAAAGAGTTGCTCGATTGGTTTTCTATATTCTACTGCACGAAGTATGAGTGCCGAAAGTGCAAGACAAATTTGGGTTAAGAGCTGTTCAAGAAAGAGATGAAGCCCAATCAATAATAGCGCATACACTTGATCCCAGACCGTATAACAAGCATTAAAAGTACAATGTATTTTACTGATCCAAAAATAATAATTTCAATTCACCACGGTTCTTTAATACAATATGTATACAGTACCTGTGGAGGGCCCAAACTAAATTTTTCTGCAGCCAGGAGAAGAGCATTCAGCAAAGCCTCTTTAGCTCCCCGCTGCAAATAATATCCTTCATTTTGGATCTGTGGCAGCAGAACATTGATAGAGGATACAGTAACACATCAGAGACTTCACTAATCAAAAGAGAAGAAGTGAAGAGGCGTAAATGAGACAAAAACTTGGCAAGGGACATTCTAATTCATGCAAAGATAAAATGTCACAATGCTTGAAACTTCGAAGAGGCATTTAGAAAGAAGGGGGAAAAAAAAACTCAAACTTCGCCTAAAAGCTCCACCTACAATTCTCTTGGCAGTCTCCGACTATTAAGAGGCATGCCAACATCATCCAACTCTATTTATAGCAAACTCATAAAGGATTTTAATTTATTTTTAATTTTAAAAAGGAAACACTTGTTGCACTGTGTGTGTGAGAGAAAGATCTTATAAACGTATGAATGGCCTGAAATAAATGAAGTCCATGTACGAACTCTAGGGTATTTGCCCAGCCAAGAACATGGACAAATTGGCAGTTATAGTATCAATTTCTAAGTTATTTTTCTCTTTACCTTATTACAAGAAAAAATTGAGATAGAAGTAGGCCTACAGAATGAACCACTAAGGCAAGCCCTCCCCCCCCCCTCCCCTTCCTTTTCTTTTTTCCCTTTTGTAGTACGGATACTTGGTTATTTAAACTCAATATGTAAATTCTTCAAGGCAGCAAATTCTAGAATATTCTGTTAAGCCACTTTCGTTTGCCTACATCATCCAATTAAAGTCTAAGTCTCTGTCTGGTAGGATGTAAAGTGTTGAAAAGTGAAGTAAAATATTTTAAGAAGAAAAAACCAATAGCATGACAGAAATTGTAACATATCAGATAGTAGAGTGAAACTGAACATTTCCTTTGTCATACTCTTGTACCAAAATACTAACTAATTTAGAACCATATTTAGTAAGGTTTTGAGTTACACAAAAAAAAAACCCATTTTACATTCGGTTTACCTTTACATCGCTTAGCAAAATTTGACATCTAAACGAGTAACCTAACTAAATACAACAAGATTAGTATTTCTAATGCACAGGCGTGTCTATTTATCTCATGGCGATGGTCTAACACATCTAAATAAGTTTGAAGAATTATTTGATACAGAACCTAACACAATACCATTTACAGCGAATATAGGTGATGAGCTGTAATAAGAAGAGCACAGAGACCCACAAGTTCAAGCAAAATAAAGCTACAAAATATTGGCGTGTGTTCAGTTGAGTACAATAGAATGAGCTTGACTGTGAAGACCAATCCAATAATTTAAAAATTAAAAAGAAAAACAACAAAAAGAACAACAACAAAAAAAAAACAAACAAACAAAAGGCTGGATAATATCGCATTCTAACTTTTACAAGATACAGTCAACTATGAGGCGCAGCTGGCGACCATATTGATATCTGATAGATGTGGGCACTCGCTCAACCATCATACTAATGTATTTACATTAGCTTGGTACTTTTGCAAGATGATAGGAATAGTAATCACGACACTTAACATGATCCACTGAATCAACAACGGTTATCCACCCTCTGATCTCTGCATTTTTTCATGTAACTGACTACATTCAGCATAAACAATGAACATGCAACTCAAAAGGTAAACTTGTCACTTTCACTTTCCGGGACAAATTTCATAGGCACAAACTGACCTCCCATTCGCTCAACTCGCCACATCTCCACGTCTTCCTCTTTATTTACGCGATGCTTCCAATAATCCAGGAGTTATTTTTCATGGCGTCGTCATGCTGTCACTCACTAACTCGATAACAGACATTATCACTAAGCTGTATACCTCCGGCAAGTAAATGAGGAAATAAGATGAATGACCCGAAATAAAAATCAAAAGTTAAAATAAATATATAATAAAAAACAAACAAATAAATAACGGAAGCGTTGATACAAATGGATGGCCAAAACAAAACGAAAGCACATGAAACGCCAGAAAAAAACTCACACAATGAAGACGTGCAGATATTGTAATGAGAGAGAAGAGTGGGTTAATTTTTTACAGAGGAGAAGAAAAAAAATAGCAGGGGTGGTGGGATAATGAAGCTGGGGCACCTTTCGTTTGAGAATTTGAGCGGCAAAGAACTCGACTTCGAAATCAACGAAGAAAGATCGATCGGATGTAAGGATGGACGTGGCGACGTTCCAAGCGGCGTCGGTCTGCTGAAACTGGACGAGCCATTGATTCGCAGCAACCCGGTTGCAGGATTGCGAATCGTGGTTCAGTACGCGGACCGCCTCTGCGACTTTGATTTGCAGCTCCATCACTCCCTCGTTCCCTCTCTCTCTCACTACCTCCCTCCCTCTCGGCAGCAAAAAGAGACAATCATAGAAAACGTATGATGAGCGAAGAACGCCTAGATTTCATCTGATTACTTGAGTTTCCGCAAATCAAACGGCTCCGAACTTCATATTTGGAGGATGAGTATTATTTCGGCTTGTATAATGGCCATAAAATATGCATCTTATCTGTCCCTCCACGGTGAAGCAGGAGACTTGATCCCATGACTTCTTGGAACCCAAGCAGCAGGGGTAACACTCGCAGAGCCGCAGTGGTCTTTGGACTTTCGAAGTTGCTGGTTTGTAAAGGGTAATTGGGGAGGATGGACTTTCGAAGTTGCTGGTTTGTAAAGGTTAGTCGGGGAGGATGGAGAGAGAAAGGCGTTGGCATAACCTTCGTTTGTTTCCATGTAAAATGGTCGAAAGGAACAATTTTCCACCATATTCTTGAAAATACTGGATTTTTGTACATGGGAAAACATATCATTTAAAATCGGTACTAACATTCTCATGTACTTTGATTAAATGACACGAACCTCCTTGTCAACTTCAAAATTACACTTTAACTCCACTGAATTAAAAGTATTAACATGAGACATTGAAATATCTCATTTAACCTTACACTCCCATATAAAAATAAGGTTGAACTCTTCTTCTTTTTTAATATCAAAAAAATAAATAAATAAAGTTGAGTTTCATCAATTGAGGCTGGTCACTAAACTCAGGCAACGAGACCTGAGGCTCCGTGGACTACGATATCAAAGGAGAACACTCCATCAACCGTGGTGGTGTTTGCAGTGATTTTACAGTCTAGTAACGCGGCGAAGTGAAGATTGAAAGTGTCATCTAGTTGACAAAGGAGATTGTAGGCGAGCTTGAAATTAAAGATGAGGATTCATGTATTGAGTGGAACCACCGTCTACAAAGAGACAAATCATAAGAAGATCACATGATGGTCCACTACAAGAACATCAACACATGTCACAAGAATAATACTTTAAATCTGGAACTAATTTGTAGCCATTTGCAATTTTTCTTTTTCATTTGGAGAAGCATAATAGATTAAGTAATTAAAAATTCGATACAATGGAAAGTTATAACGTCCCTCGCCACTGTGAAACCCTAGTACCCAATGCCTTCTATTTCTTTTTCTTTTTCTTTTTCTTGTTTTTTTTCTTTTTTTTCTGGATACCTCTCCTTCCCCAAGTCAATGACTTCAACCAATTGCAATTGTCAGCTTCGAACGGTTGTTGTAACTTGTAACTGACTGAACCATTAAATGTGAAGAGCTTCTTGATGGAAACAATTGCACTGAGATGGGGATGTATAGATGGAGAGCTAAGGCACTGGCGTTGATGAAATTTACTCCTACACTGTCGAAGCCCGCAGGCCACTACATTGGGTTTCTTTTAATTCTTTCATATTGTATGATGAAAATCTTTGTCTTTCCTTTGCCTTCTATTATTGTTCTTAATCTTTTTATCCAATATAATTCCTATACACCATCATTGCTCCATTGAAAGCCCCTACTATTCCAAACGGGTATTGTGTTTTGAAATCACAACAAAGAAGAAGATGATGAAAAGGTTTTGGGGATTAAAGGGTAAACTTAAAACTTCACTACCTATAGGGGTAGTTTGGCCATGAAAATTAATTTAGTCAAGTGACATCAACAACTAAAGTGCTTCAGCCAACAGACAGTAGCGGAGTGTCATGAAATTTAAAATTTAGGGGAGGTTCGTGTAAATTTGAAACTGACAGGGGAGGTTTGTGTCATTTAACCAAAATACAGGGGAGATTGATGTAATTTACCCTTGTTTGTAACCTAGTAGTATAATTTCCTAATACATAAATTTATTGTGGTTTTTTTTTTCTTTTTGTAATAAACCAGACTAAAGAAAACACCCAGCTACCTTTCTAAGGCTGCATTTGGTAACGTTCTTGTTCTGGACCGTGTTCATTTCAAGAGATGGTTTTTTTCTGTTTATGTTATAAAACAGTGTTCTTTGGTTGTTCTTTTGGCCTTAAACCTATTTGGCAAACATGTTCCATAATTAGTTTGAAAACACTCTTATAACCAATTAGTTGTTTCGTAACATTTGCTCTAGAATTTTTTTTCAAATGATTCAAATATTACAAAACTGCCACTATTCATTATATTGCCAAATTCTTTTATAGGGTAAATTACACAGACACCCCCTCTACTGTGAAATTACACAACATTACCCTACTTTTTCAAAAGTTACACAGAATACCCCTATAATAATGCTATCATACAATCATGCCCCTACCGTTACTTTCAACTTAATGGCAGAGGCTCAATTTTTTTTAAGACAAAAATACCCTTACTAAGGGTAAAACCATTCCTCTTTTTTTTTTTTTTTTGGGTAAATCATTCCTCTTCTTCTCTTCACTTCCGTTTTCTTTTAGGTTTTCTTCTCCACGGCTCGGCGTCTCAAAGTTTCTTCTCCAGGTATGCCTCTTTGGGGCTTATCCCACCTTCAGTTTTCCAATCAAACGATTGCAGAAGCGAAGCCAACATCAGGTGTGCCATCCGCAACGCCAGTGTCATCCCCGGACAGATCCTTCTCCCAGCCCCCGAACGGTATGAGCTCAAAATATTGGCCTCTGATATCAATTCCTGACGATCCCAAGAATCTCTCAGGAACGAAGGAATCAGGGTTCATCCATATGCTGGGATCTCGCGCAATAGCCCATGCGTTCACCAGCACTTGGGTATCCTTGGGTACAGTGAATCCACAGATCTCCACTTCAGTCTCTACTTTGTGAATCAAGAGCGGAACTGGTGGATGCAGCTGCAAGGTCTCTTTCACCACCGCTTGTAAATAAGGGAGACGAGCGACATCACTCTCTTCCACTGGTTTCCCCTCACTAATGTTTTCTTGGAGCTCTGATTGAACCTTCGCCATCGAATCTGGGCTATGTATCAGCTCCGCCATGGCCCATTCCACTGTCGTAGCGTTCGTGTGGGTCCCTGCTGCAAATATGTCCTGATAACATTGCATAAACAAATAATCAGAGAGAAGAAGAAACTAGGAAAAGCGAATTTGAGAAATGGGTACTGACCCCAATCAACGATTTGATATCGGGACGTCCAAACTCTGAACTTTTGCCTTGGGAGTGATCGAGCAGGACATCTAGTATATCATTATTCGTCGTGGGAGAAGAAGGAAGTGAAGCTCTGGAGTTCAATAGTCTTCTCTCACAAAGAGGTTTCGTGGTTTTTTAAGAAGTAAGGCTAAACAATAGACCTTTTAGTCATTTTACCCTTAGTAAGGGTATTTTTGTCTTAACAAAAATTGAACCTTTACCGTTAAGTTGAAAGTAACTGTAGGGGCAAGATTGTATGATAGCATTATTATAGGGGTTTTCTGTGTAACTTTTGAAAAAGCAGGGTAGTTCTGTTCATTTCACAACAGTAGAGGGGGTGTCTGTGTAATTTACCCTATTTTATATTAATGTCATTTAACTACACAAATATGAAAATTTGTTTTAAGAAAACCATTATCCCATATTAAACGTATATTTTGTAATTGTCCAACTTAAAATAAAAAATATTTATGCCAATTGTGAAGCATAAATGAACAAAATGGTCAACATAAGTACCCATACAAACAAGAAAATAGTATCAAAATACGATCCCCACTACTATGACACGCCCCTCATTTACTTCTCCAATAATAGATGTGGTCGGATATTCATGTGCTCTGCAAGTTGTGTAAATAAATGTTTCATACTCATCAATCCAAATAAAGCAATGTGGATGATCATTTGCCACTGGACAAGTGTAAAAAAAAAAAAACCTTTGTTTTTTTTTTTCGTTCGGACTATGCAAACTACTATCTGTCCCTGTCCACAATAACATACAAGAGCTTACATGTTGATTTTCGTCATATTGATCTACAATAAATATTTCACCAATAAATGTAAAAATCTATATACAAATATACATACATATATAGTAAGAGATGTATCATAAAGTTATATTCATTAATAAAATACAAGTTCAAAATGACAAATAACAAACAAAGTCGCCATGCAATCATAATTGATTAAAAAATATAAAAATAATTATTAGGTTACATAATTTATTGCATTCCATGAGATTTAGCTAGTTGATTAGCAATTCTTTTTCTAAAGAAAGCCATCTCTCTTGATCTTTCTCGCTGAGTAGTGAGTAAATGGTTAGGCAATAGAATAACTTCATCATCATCTTCTAGGTCTAACTCATCTTCCACATTCGCTTCTTCATTCTTTAATCTTGCAAATCCAATATCTGTTTGATGTTCATCTTTAATGAAGTTATGCAAACCACAACAACTTATTACTATGTCGTTCTGTACTTTCATAGGGTATGCTGGCATTTTTCTCAAGACTTGAAATCTATTTTTTAATTACCCGAAACACGGCTCAATGACATTCTTCAGTGATGAATGTCTATAGTTAAATCATTCCTTAACTGATCTTGGTTGTCTTTCTCCCTCCTCTATAATGTTGTAGATGATACCTCTCACCTCTAAAAGGGGCCAAATAACCTCTTTGGTTTGCATAACCATAATCCACCGCATAATATTTACCGAGGGAAAAACTATACAAGCATTATTAACAACACTTTAGGTAGAAAGTATCTCATAAGAATCCCATAATTATTTTAACTATTATAAGATATTTGGTGGTGGATTAAAAATTCAACATTGTGTTTATTTGGGTTTCTTCAAATATCTGACAATCATTTGCAGTTCCTTCACATTCAATGTCACACCCCAATTCCGACTGAACCAGAAGTGTGAGTGAACTGTCACTGAACCAACGTCTCACACCAAGATCTCAATAAGACCATATCCACTCATACAAACCATTGCACATAACCACAATCAGAATATAATAAAATACAGCGGAAGTCTTAAATTAAATGAATTGAGTGATCTATTGATAAATTTAAATAAAATATTCAATTATTCAAATACCCAAAACATAAATAAATATCTTTACATCAACTGTATTTTCATATGAAAATAATAAAAATAAATTAAATCAAATCTTAATGGTATACGCAGAAAGGGCACTCGCATGAAGCGTCATGCTCGTCCTCTCCTGTTTGCACGTCCAAAGCAGCCACGCCTCCGTACACTGGAGCGTTCATGAAATCCTCTACAGAATAACCTGCATCAACATCTAAAAAATAGTGTGTACACAAGGGTGAGCTCACAACTTAGCTTAGTAAGACAATCAGACAATGCAACAAACATATGCATGAGTAACATTCACATTATGGTATGGTTTAAGTTTGCAATGTGCTATAGAAAGGATTGGCAGCCACCACACCTTTATACACGAGTGTGTGAAGCCACCCAATGGATCAAACACCACTGTCGTCCCACATGCACCCTATCATGGAATAGAGATAGAGCTAAGGCGCTCGGATCAAACACCGCCAACACCTCCCCTGATACTCTACCCATACCAATACGTAAGCCACTATTAGCGAGGGCTTGCAAACTGGGCTCACAACTAACCAATCCTATATGTCATCACAGTAGGCCCTGTTCCAGCGCAGCTCCCTTCGGCATAGAGATAGAGCTAGAGTCTAGTGGCCAGGCCAGAGACCACAATGCCACTTCCTCCCCCTGATACCCTACCCACACTAAGCATGCTAAGACAGAACGATACGAAAGGTGCTAGTGTGAGGAATGATCCCAAACCTCCAGTCCTTTTCATTCTACACACCAACGAAAATAATCACAAGCTTAACAGTCACAACCTAGCATAGCAAGTATGCATGAACAATAATAATAGCTGAAAGTAAATGATGACATGTGAGAAGGCACAAACATCAATCCAGAGAATCATAATTATTAACAATGGTTTACTGTTATTAAATTATTAAAGTTTAGGTATGATTCCCTTACTTGACGCTTGATTGATAGTTCGCTCTGCGTCACAAGGTCCTACAAAATATTAGGTTTAATTAGAATAGTTTTTCCTTAGATTTACGTTGATTGAAAAACCAACTGGGTCAAAAACACTTTTCACAAAGCAGACCGGTCACAGGTACCGATCGCAGCACTGTGGGGAAAACCTGCGACCGGTATTGTCGACCGGTCCCCACAGACCAGTCCCCGAGAGGTACCGATCGCAGTACCGGTCGCATATGGTGCGACCGGTATGGTCGACTGGTATGTCTCCGGAAGACCATACTCTTGGTTCTCGCCTTTCGTCAGTCACCCCCTATTGATCATAGGGTTTCTCCTACACATTCTAGGTCTGAATACTGAGTTAGAGTTGTTTCCAACTCCATTCAAGTCCTAGCATCGATGATCTTCGACTTAGAACTTGAATCTAGGGTTTACCGACTAGATTAGGGTTTGACGGCAAACAGGGTTTAGATCAATACATGCTTTGCATGGTATTGATCCAATCATAACTAACCATCCTAAAATACTTAATGTAGATGAAGGTTTAAGCACTTACCGTTGACTTGCGATAATGTGTTCTTCGTTGAACGACAATGGCGGTTCTTCCCTCTCCTTCTTAGTTTATTCTCCTTCTGTAGCCTCTTTCTCCTCTCTAGGGTTTGCGAGAATCAATGGAAGAGGTTTTAGGAGGTTTAAGGGTCCTTATATAGGCTAGGATTAGGTTTAGGAAGCCTCTTAACATTAGGGAAGTCCTTCGGTTTAAAATTTGAAAAGTGGAACCCACAGAGATCCGTTCTCGGATCCATGCTGCGCAGGCCATACCGGTCCACCATCGATCGGTATCCAACTTTTCATACCTAAATTGGTCCTATTGGTCCGATTTCATACCTGGTTGTCATTCGCTCGTCCCGTTTAGTCCGGTGATGATTTGAAGACATGTTATGACATGAATTAAAGGTTTAGATCGGATTCATGGAGTGCGGGTCTTACATCCAACATAAACATATGTGAATTTTATATCAAAAGAGCATGCACACATTACGTTTTGAGTCACTAAACCCTTTGGATTAAAGTATCATTTTTGGATTGATTTAGGCAGAACTATACTTGTGTGTGTCCCATAAATGGCTCTGTTGCAGTCTTAAAATACAAAAATATTATGTAAAATTGTAATGTAATCCTAAAATATATTAGAAATATCTATAAAATAATAGCACCATAATATTTTACCTTGAAGAATGGGTAACACTTCGGATTTGTCCGAATCTCATCAAGGATGACATCAAAAGGCATAGGTTTAATGTATTCATGAGACAACATCCTCATGCCTTTCAAAACTTCTTTGAAGATTCGGTTAATTGTTTCTTTCCAATGTTGGAACATCTCTTGCAAGCCTATTGGATGACCACCTACCAACAACATACAAGAATAGCCCGACCTGTTCTTCCACTTTAATATAACGTGTATATGCTAACCAATGTCGTGATATCAATAAGTTACAGAAATTCATAAAAACATATCTTTCCATATATCCTAAACATGTTAAATATTCGTTCAAAATTACCAACAAGTATTTCATTAACCCACTATGCACCAGCTAGTAAACTACATGTACATGGTTCTCTAACTGTCAGTAATAAATGCATCAGTGGTACAGCTGTTATGAACAACAACTCCTCTTCTTCACTATCACACGAACTTGACATCTCTATTCCAAAATTAGTAAAATACATTGTATTAAAAGAACAATGTATTGCAGCATTAAAAACATTAACAAGTCTCATATGCAGCATCCATGACATAAAACTCCAAATGAAACAACTAATAACTAAAAATTCATCATCCATAAAAAAAGATACAGTTTAATAAAACTAATTACTACTTGTTCATCATCCATATTAAAAAAAGAAAATAACACAAACAAATCGTTCAAATTGTTCAAATTGTCCAAGATAAAATGGCAATTGATGACCCTTCGTTCAAGCATTTCTAGAAATATGATTCTATTATATGACTTTGTTGAAATAAATGAGTCCCTCCACTTGCTGTTTGCCCACATATGTTTCACTGCCTTCGCAAACACTTCCCTCGGCAGATCTTCCATGGAGTCCAAACCTTACTAACATGCTTGAATGTTGACATTAAAAACAGAAATAGAGGGGTTGCCTGAAAAAATAGTCGTGGAGGCCGTACTTGACATCTTTCGTAACCTCGCAACGCACAATGCACCAATCTTCGTAATTGCGTTATGGACATCAACAATAGAACTACATTTCCTCTTTGCTGCGGGAGTTCTATCTAGGTTTCAATTGATAATGGGACGCACGTCCTCCTCTTCAACCTCTCTTACATCATCCATTCCTATCTCTGTGGTAGGTGACTGCGTTTCATCTACGTCAAATTCCACATCATTATCGTCCAAGTTCATAGGGTCTAGAATGTGAGTAGATTGACTGATTTCCTGAATCACCTTGTGCATAAGAATCTCCAAAGATCATGCATAGTTCTTTCTAATAAGGTAATCCACCCTCCTTAAATTTAGCCCAACTAGGATTTGCTTGAAATAATTATATTAGAAATAAGGAAAATTTTCATATACACTCTATTAAGAACTAGAAACCTCATCTAACCCCACAAGATTGCAAAAACCTCAACCACATCCAACTAACTGACATAATTATTGAAATACAGTTTTACCCTTCATATTAAAAATTGAAAAATTTAAAAAGTATGTTAAATGACTAATTTAACCTTCGTAATGGAATTGTGTTTCTCTCCTTTTCACTCTCACCCAAACCTTAACCCCCTCTACGTTGTCGTCCACGGCAGCATCTCATCTCTGGCTGGCATCCCATCTCCGGCCTTCTATCTCCAGCACTGATAAGATGTTAAGAAAGTAGAACACAACAAGTAGAAGCAGAAATCACATTTTCTTTTTAGTTGATTTCTCTCTTGCGCAGGTTTTGATTTCTCTCTTGCACGGTTGAGAAGATACATATCTGGTCTTTGGGTTGTTCTTGGTGCAATTCCCAACTTCTAGCTTCTTCCCTTCAATTTCCCCGTGTATTGTTAGTCGACTTTGCGGGGCCTTCTCTGCGACCAGACAAGATCGGAAGAATTGAGTTTTCGACTGTAGCAACCATGGATTCGAGTAGAAGAGGTGTGGAATCGTATTAAATAATTGCTCTCTCTCTCTCTCTCTGTGTGTGTGTGTGTGTGTGTGTGTGTGTGTGTGTGTGTGTGTGTGTGTGTGTGTGTGTTGTGTGTTTAAGCTTTTCAAACATACAGAGTTTGAGATAGCTTCAACCACGGTAGCTTCCTTGCTTTCTTTTACCCGATCTTTGTTTCTTCCTATGTTGTGTTTAAGCTTTTCAAACATACAGAGTTTGAGATAGCTTCAACCACGGCAGCTTCCTTGCTTTCTTTTACCCGATCTTTGTTTCTTCCTATGTTCAAGCCTACCCTCTGTTTTATTAAAGGCATCGTCGCGCCACTCCTGTAACCTAAACCTAATACTCCTTGTCTCACTCACTGTTGATTCATGTGTTTGATTCGATTACATGAGTCGGGCAAATGAGGAATCTCATGTTTAATGAGTAATTTGCATCTGAACATTTCATTAATGCTATCAACTTCGAGATCTGATACCTCTCCTTGCTGCCCTTCCGATTATCTTCATGGATTTGCGGATGCCATTTTCTTCCCCCTCTCCCTTTTCTTGATACTAGTTTTGGTAATTTTTATTTACCCAGATAGCTGGTTTTATTTTTCCCTTTACGAGAAAGAGGAATGGAAATGGGAAGGGGTTGCAATGGTGTTGGGAGAGGAGGAGGAGAAGATCAACAACCCAGTGGATTGCGTCAAAGCAGACACTGTAGCTACGGTATGACGTTGGGGATGGAGCGAAACTGTAAGTTCACTTGTTTGGGATTGGAACCTATGAAACTCAGCCGAACATCCCTTGTAATATCCAATCTCTCTCTTCGCCTCCTTGCAGGGTTCTTTCAAGGTGTTTGAATCGGAAGCAGAGTTGAATTAATCATCAATGGCTAAGGATGATTAGAAAGTGAATCAAAATATCCACCTTTCATGGATTGGAAGCTCATCGTCGCCGACGAAGAATAAGAAGCTACAGTAGCTCCACTTTCACTGTTGCAAAAGGAAAGGGAAATTTAAGGGAAGGGTATCAAATGAATAAAAGGGTATTTTGGTTTTTTAATTAGGCTAAAAGGGTGTTATTGTCTATTAAAATTTCAACGCATCTGACGTCAATAACTAACGGGAATCTTTTAACAGAGTGGACTTCGTTGATTAACGGAGCAAAGTTTTTGGGTACCAGATGAGGTTTTTGCAATCTTGTGGGGGTAGATGAGGTTTTCAATCCTTAATAGAGTGTATATGCAAATTTTTCTAGAAATAATTAGATTTCCATCAATTGAATATATCATCAATTTTTTTACTTTTTTTTGATATGTCTGGATATCAGCTTCCCATACTCTCTCATCAGCATTTTCAATTGTATTAGTCTCTTCAATCCACCCAATACCTCTATACTCCAACAACTTTTTGAAGCTATTATAATCAATCTTCAATTTATTCATCTTCTTGCATAGTTATTATTTGGTAAAACTAGGACCGGTTCTACTCTCAAATCTTGTCTTGATGTCAATCCATTATGCTTTGCTAAAAGTAGCATTTGTCCTGTTTCCATTTTTCACATTGTCTATCTTTAGAATAATGAAACTGTTGAGTTCATTTGCATATCATTTAGCAGTATCAATGTTCAAATTGAATATGTTTGCCATTATAGTCTGATACAATAAAATACATGAATAGAATGTTCTAGATAGATATTCAAAATGAGTGCTGAAAGACATGGAGTATTAAAAAATGATATATTAAAAGATGTCTACTAACCTGCTACATACGCTCATCCACCCCTTTACAGACTAAACTTGAAACTTAAACACCAACCTGTATCCTAATCAATTCATGGAGTTGATTCTTGGGTAATCTTGGCCCCTACTAAAATAAGGGGGGGCGAGGGCACACCTGAGGCAAGGGTATGGCATCCTTTTCATCACAAAAAAGAGCCTAGATTTCAGCAAATCTAAAAAAAAAAAAAATAATAATGGTAAGAATGGTTGTGTTTGATAGGTTGAGTTTGCATGTGGTTCTTATGGGTGATACTACATTTCGGTTTGGGTTGAGGATAATTTTCTATTAATTAATAAAATAACAATTATGAAATTGTTCTCCACAAAGTAATCCTGCTTATAATTTTCTTTTCCAATTAGTGTGCTGATTATTACTGCAATATATGAAGGGGAGGAGTACATTGACATTGTGGCTGGAAAAAAAAAGTAACCATGTTGTCTAGGGAAATAAGAGTCTCCCCCACCCCCAATAAGTAACAAAGAAAAATCTTGTTTCAAGATGGGAAAACAGTACAAAATGAATACTACAACAAGGGCCGTGGCCCAAAACCCTCAGGAGGAACTAAGCAGGGGTATAGGGACACAAATACAATGTAAGCCTATTGGTGGTTTAACATATGCATTTTTGTGCATGTATGATGACAATGGAGTTTATTCAATATGGATTTCAGACAACCTGAGCCTGAATTGATCCGTAGAGAGGGGGGGGGGGGGGTGATGGGTCAGTAGAAGAAAATGGAACCCGGACCTAAACCTTGTTAGGCCTTATTAAGGGTTTTGTGGGGTAGGTTACCTAATGAATCTTCTTCCTATTGCCAATTATCTAAGAGGAGAAAGCTGAGGTAGCAAGAACTTTGAAAAGGTGGTAGTTTCTGTGGTAGCTATGGTTATTTTGGTGTCTGTTTGTTGGGTGAAGTAGTCCCAGAAAAATATTTTATCAGTGTTTAAGATCAAAAAATAATTCCAAAGAAAAGCTGTAGCAAATATCCCACCCCTCATTTCAACCCATTTTGCTTGTAAATGCAACAAGAGTAAAATTGCCTTTAAATTTTTAACACTGTTAAAAATTAGGGTGTGATTATATTTGTTGTGAACTTTAAGGCAATATGTGTATTTTGACCTAAGTCCAGGGGTTGTACAAAAATTTTTCCCTGGAATTAATTATATAATATATAATTCATTTTATGTGTGTTCCATATAATTTGTAGCATTTATTTTTAATGAGAATAAATTACAATCTACGAATAGATAAAACATGATTATGATTATAAGAATAATCTATTATTACTTGTTTATTTCACTTCAACTTTAATTAGGTTGAAAAGGCACCTGTCCCTAAAGACTTTTAGTTCGAAGCTCAAGACTCCCGTAGCCCAATTCGTTTTGAAAAATTGCATGATAGGAAAATATGCCATTCAGTTTCTGCTTCCTGATTACCAAGAATACACCACCTATCTATTGGGAAGAATGTTTTCAATTTAGTCTTTGTGGCAAGCGAGACCATTCTTGAGGAACTTCCACAGGAGCAAACGTGAATTTGGGATGAAGTTTGGGTTTCCATAGGGACCACAATGCCTTACTTCCATACCAATCTCTCTCTCTCTAGGTTTTTAAAACGGGGCTGTTCTTTTTTCTGAGATAGGAAGCAGCTGATATCGTCGTGATGATACCAAACTTAAGAATAAGTGATTAGCTGATCCAGGCAAGGGGTCAAAACTTAATGGTATTGCTGATATTGCATCTCCATGTCTTCTGGGAATATGTTGTAAAGGATGTTAAGGTTTCACCCACGGTTAAGAACCATAACCTCATTTACAACATATGGTGAATCCGGATATATTAAGGAACTTGGAAGCTCTAGATAAATGCAATCTAAGGATCACAAAAATGCTTAAAAGGTGACGCTTACATTGTCCTCTCAAAGCTAATCACTAGCACCGAGCTACAACAAATCCACTACTCCCTCACCTCCAAGCAGTTTACTTCAGCAACCAAGAGCAAGATTTGGTGGTCCTTACAACTTGTTGAATTGGACCTTAAAATAAAGGCTGTGTTTGATATGCTTCCTTAGAAATGCATTCTCAGGGAAGAATGCACTCCTAAAATAGGATGAGAATGGATCATAGAGGGAGACATTTCCGCTATGGGCTTTGAATACATAATGGGTAAAAGAGCATGTTCCAGAAAAGATCACGTTCTCTTAACGCATTTGATGATTCAAGAAAGACAATGCATACAAAACATTGTTTTTATCATCCTAGAATGTGTTCTTCGACCTAGAATGCATATCAAATGCACCCAAAGTCCTCCAAACACAAAAGGAAGAATAGGTGCCAGGTTGTATGCAATGGGAATGAAAGCACAATTTCGAGGGTATTACCTGTGTATGTTGGATGATTCCGTTCCCCACTTCCTAAAAAGCATCTGTAATTTCTCAAAGAAGCAAATCATGTGCAACGAATAATAAAGCAAAAAAATCTATTACAATTGAACCATTGAAAATGCACATAACTTGACATCTATGGGAAAATGGAAAAGGAAACTACAGAAATTCATCAAAGAAACTAAGCATAAAAACTACGATACTGCAATGAGCTCCTCCAATTAGGGCATAACCTGCATCATCAAATCTCTTGTTAATTCCACCATCTCAGCACCAAAAAATTTTACATGGCCCATACTTGTAGTAAGCAAATACCATTTTCTACTTGATTGCTAATAGCGAACCATAGTCCCTCCAGTGAATTAGCTGATATAACAACAAGCTTCATGACAAAAATTTCCTGTTACTTTGAAGCACTTTCCTAGGGGCGGCAAATAATCACCCAGGGAATAATCTCCAAAATATCCAGAAACCGCCACTAAATCACCAGATTGGAGGTAAAACAATGCAGACCTAAGAAGAAACATCCTGTTTATCCTGAATAAAAGAAACCGGCAATAATATCAGGGGACTATTCCAGATAAGCAAAATAATAACAGGTAACTGATGGCAGTAGCTAAACAGCCTATGACACATCACATGAATACAGCATTTAGACTATGTAAACTGATAGTCCAACAAAAAGAACCAGATTGACCCAATGACGCTCCATTCTGTCAGCTTTGTCATGGTAGGCATTAAAACCTGTAGGAAGTTTTTCCTGCCACAACGAAAACTGATGTCGAATGTGGAATAAATTTGTATACAAGGCCTCCATATTTACATGAATGAATTTCTGCCACAAACACAACTCCAAATCACTGTTCAAAGTTAATTCATTTTTGTGGCTTCTAATGAAAGACTAGAACAGCAGGATCACAGTAACAGGCAAATAGTACCAGAATAGAGATTACTTAGCTTCATTAAAACAAGTCAGAAAGGGCTACAACTTCAATCGATGGGTCTGTCATACAAGTACTGATCTGCAGAATTTTAACTGATTTAAGAAAGATAGAAACATAAATAGAACAAACGGGCTAGGAATCAACCTAAGCCTCACTTGGAATCCATTAAGCACACTATTGAATCTACAGCAACAGCTACTACAGCAGCGAAATTTCAGAAATATTGAAAGTTATATCTCATATATTCGTGTGCCTCTCTCTCTCTCTCTCTCTCTCTCTCTCTCTCTCTCTCTCTCTATATATATATATATATATATATATATATATATACTCTCAATATCTGACTCCTAACATGACTAGAAATAGCCTAAACCAATTAATAATCAAACTGGCACCTTAATTAACTGATATAAGACTTAAAAACAGCTTCAATTTTAACTGGATTCCAAGTTAAACTAGCTTTGTGAACATAACAGGAACTATAGGCCAGCAATTGATAAAGAGAGAGAGAGAGAGAGAAGTAGGAGGAGGAGGAGGTGGGACTGCAAGAGTCGCAGAACCTATAAAACAGTCACGCCTCCCCTTACCACCAATATATATATATATATATATATATATATATATATATATATATATATATATATATATATATATATATATATATATATATAATCAAATGAAAGATTACAACCAAAGAGAAAAACTAGAAACAATAGAAGTCTACACTTACTAGGAAAGAAATACCTAGTAACTCCAAGGGGATAGCTCAGTTGGTAAAGCCCAACACCTCTTTCAAAGAGGTCAAGAGTTCAAGTTTCTTTGGACCTACCTATCAAAAAAGAAAAAAGAAAAGAAGAAGAAGAAGAGATACCTAGTACAACTCTAGAAAACAATAAGCATAGAAAACTAACTAATGAAGATAACTAAGAGATAAGAGAGATAAGAAAGAGAAAGGATAACCGGTCCCCCCCCCCCCACACAATCACAATGAGCTAGATATTGTACTCCCACGGAGGTGGGGGCCAATCTCAAACACCCATCCCTCTCAAGCTGGAGCATACATATCATCCATTCAAAACTTGATCGGTTAATGGAAAGCAGGTCTACAAAGAGACTAAGTAAGAACATCACCAAGCTGATCAGCCGAGGATGCAAACGGAGTATCAATCAATTTCTTCATCACAGCATTTCTCACAGAGTGACAATCAACTTAAATATGCTTGGTGTGTTCATGAAACACTAGATTACTAGCAATGTAAATAGTTGCTTGATTGTCACAAACCATCTTCATGGGTTGAGCAACTGGAAATCCCAACTCGTGAAGTAACGACTTCAACCACATTAAGCAGCAGGGTGAGCTACAGCTCAATACTCGGCCACAGCATTGGACGTAGCCACAGTTGTTTGCTTCTTGCTTAAAGTCCTATTCTGACTGAAAGCCTTCTGAGGGTAAATCTAGGTCGTCAAGCCATTGCCTAAACAGTGCCTAGGCATCCAGGCGCCAACGACCCTCCAACGCCTTGGGTCACCAAGTCATCAGGACAACTTGGTTCCAAACAGTCCTCAACTCTAGGCATTAACTTCCTCTTTAGTCTTGTCAATAAAACCATATATCAACAAAGAGCATAGGCAATAGGGTTCCATCTTTTAATATATATATATATATGGCCAACTGAAACCACAAGAAAATACTACTGCAAAGAGATAGAAGGTAATTGCTGACATTGGTGCTGACCATTTTAATTGGAAGCACTCACTCTCCCTCCATCAGTCAATTGTATGCATCACTACTTGAAACAGTTCTTTTTATTTTTTTTTTCTTGGGCAGAACCCATCAGCAATCTCTCGAGGCACACAACCTGCTTGCCAAAATTGAAAAAAAAAAAAAAAAACACACACACACAGATCTTCTTTCTTCCCCGTAAAATTCTCCCATTAATAACCAAATAAGTAACTTTGGTATTGATTTTCTGACCATAAATTAAAAGTAACTGTTTACTTTTATACCCTATATATGTCTATGTTATTCTCAATCAATCTCAGAAGATGAGGTTAATAAGTACTTTCATAAGAAACACAACGTAAGGAGAAAGAACCACATAGCCAGTTGGAGTTGGAAGATAATATGGATCAGTTCAAGTAGCGGTCCTGCAATTAGAGATCACAAATTTAATCAATAATTTCCTTCTTACTAATGAAGTGGTCTCTGAGAATTCAGGAAAGCATTGTAGCCAGCTCCTTCGATCCAAAATGAACAAAGAAGATGAGTTGACAAAGGGAGGCCTTGAGCACCACCCATTTCTATGAAGTCTAAGCCAATGGCTCTTTAAACAAGCCTTTTTTATCCAAGGGAAATTCTGACGAAAGGCAACACTTATATGCAATGCAGGAAGTAAGAAAAGCCAGCATCATGTATCATCACTTAATTTACAAGTCAGCCAATCGACTGTAACAATAAAGGATACATCAAATAATTGTGGAATAAAGAATAAACCGACACAACGTACAGTCACCCAAGCACAGAATGTGAGATGAATATAATGGATATCACAAACTATAGGACGAGACAAACATACTTGCTCGACTAGTGTAGGATTGTTATTGGCCTGTTGGTCCCTGGTGTCTTGTTCCAAGTTAGCTTCATTTTGAGTGTCCATTTCCATTTTGTGATCATTGGGTTCAACACCATCTGTCACATCATCTGGAATCTTCAGATCTGCAGGAAGCTGGCCTGCCTTCAATGCCTGCTCATGCCAAATCAACATTGAAATCATAGAAGTTAATATGGCAGACAAACAGTGAAGAGAAACTACAATAAAAAATCTAGAATGGCCTCCACTTTGTCATCTTATTGAAGAAAATTCAAAAGGTGTAAATTATATTAATAAGGGAAAGAAGGAAGGGCAAGATGCCCATCCAAAACATGTACAAGCAAATGAAAGGCAACAGAAGACACAGAAGTGATTCAACATTTTAAGAAGTCAACTGCTAGAGCCGGTGGCATTATTAGAAATTCAGCTGGGGTACCTCTGTGGTGTTTCTCTAGTTTTCTTGGAGTTCAAACAAACTATTTTGCAGAATTTCAGGCTCTTCTCCTTGGCTTGGAACTTGCTAGGATTAAAGGGTAGAAATTGATGCTAATTCCATTGTTTTCGCCTCTAGATTTTCTGAAGTCCCATGGATCTTCGGAGCTCATTGGCTAGCACTTCAGCCCTTCTTGAGATGCATCATTTGGAAGATTTCTTTAATTTTTGCCAGGCCAATGAGCCAATCTAGTTGCAGATTCTCTTGCAAAGAAAGCAGCTCGCTCCTGCTCATCTTTTCTTATGGATCACCATCCAGATTTTGTTAACAGCAATATTTTGTGGGACGTACTTAACAAATCTAGAGCAATTTCACTAGTGTTTTGTTGATCTTCTCTTGTTTGTTAAATTGATTTTCTTGCTGATAGAGATGCCGAAGGTGAGGAATCTAATTAATTGCTAGAGATTCATATCCTGTTTGGGTATGCCTGGACATTAATCCAGTATTCCTTTTTCTTCCTAATTCAAATAAATTTTCGGCTGATTTATAGCCCCCCCCCCAAAAAAAAAAAAAAAAAAAAAGTCCAAAAGTTTATTATTGTTGCATAGAAACTATCTGAGCTTCACAAGGATAATACCTTTTCAAGTCTTGCAACCTCTTCCAGGGTCTGGGAATTCACTATAGCAGCCTGCAACAATATGTTAAAGTATATTTAATTGTAAAACATGTGGACCTTTAAAAGGGTACTGATAATTCATACCAATGCTTAACAGCAAGATATTGTAAAGCTGACACGAAACATTGAAAGCAATACATAAGAACAGAAAAGAAAATGGAAACAAAAGCTTATTAGTCTCAAGAAAACAATTTAATATCTTATGCCATGAGCAGGAAGCCATGAAGCCTTCTAAACAGAGCAAGCAAAGTACCTTGATAGCAATTATTTGCTCTGGTGTTGGGGCAACTACTTTAGGTGCTTCTTCTTCCTTCGGAAGCTCTGGAATAATCGGAACCTCACCTGGTGCAAATGTTTTCATGGATTCCTTCTTAGCCTCCTCTTCAGCTTCTTTTGACGCAAATAAGCTTTCAGCTTCAATTCTCTCCTACCATCAAAAGAATCATGATATAACCAAAATCAAACATTGTAATATTTTTTTGGGTGAATAAAAACATTGTAATATTATAAAGATCTAACAAAATAATTGCAAAAATGTACCTCAGAAAAAACTCAATACCCTAAAATCTTTGGGTTCTAAGACACTATGGATGATAAACAGAGAGATGCTCTCACAGTTTCAATGATAACAATGTGCATAACTTGGCACAATCCACAATTTCTTTTGCCTTTTTCCCTAATAAATAAACGAGAGGAAGGATGTCTCAAGAACAAGATGACCTTACCATCCTACACAGATCATACAACAAAAACAACAAAGACTAATCCCAACTAAATGAAATCGGCTACATGGATTCTTGCCTTCCAACAAAGCCTTATCCTACACAGATCATAACAGTTCCCGAATGCAGCATACAATTCTCTTGTACTGCGCTTTCCATGGGAGAACGAACTAATGTCTGGTTTGAGGATACTCAAAGTTGTAGCTAGCAAATACCACTTTTTTCGGTTTTGGACCTTCGAGATCATTCCATGCATCGAGATTTACTTAGCCGAGGAAGATATCCCAAAAACAGCATTTCAGGGCCCAGGAGCTGAAAGCCCACCTCCCGCTGTTCTCTTTCGTGCTATGCTTGTTTGGTTCGTAGCGCACCTGTTCGTGAATTTTTTCTATTTTCATTGTCACTCGATTCATTTGCTTCCTTCAATTGAAAGAATTGAATTGACTTTTTATTTTCTTTTATTCTTTCTTTCTATTTTCTTTCCCTCTCTTGTCTTGTTACTTTTTATTCCCTTCCATCATTCCTTTTAAGTCTATTCAAAGTTGTGATTAAATCTATTCATTGAAAAGAATCGATTCGATAGATTTTAAGGCAGTCACTCTACCTTGGAGCAGATGAAGCCTTCCTTCTTTCTTATCGATCTGCTTTGGCTCCTGATCTTGAGTTCGCTCTTCTTGGTTTTAGGCTTGGCTTCTTCAAAGATTGCAGATGCGGAGGGGCGAGGCAAAGCTCAGCAAGCAAGTCAGCCCTATAGAGTTAGCTCAGCTTGAGCAGCACTTTACAATAAAAAACAAGCAAAGATTTTAGGGTAAAGCGACTGCCCTAAAATCTATCGAATCGATTCTTTTCAATGAATAGATTTGATCACAACTTTGAATAGACTTAAAAGGAATGATGGAAGGGAATAAAAAGTAACAAGACAAGAGAGGGAAAGAAAATAGAAAGAAAGAATAAAAGAAAATAAAAAGTCAATTCAATTCTTTCAATTGAAGGAAGCAAATGAATCGAGTGACAACGAAAATAGAAAAAATTCACGAAATTCTATCATCGCCATCCAGTGAATTTCTCCCTCCGAGTCAGAATAAATATCCTTTCGAACTCTCTCTTTGGAAGAGATGCTCTGAATCAATGGAATTAATTCTTCATCTTCAAGCCTTGGAAATCATAATGCCATAATGCATTTCAAATCCTCAAAGCAATTGAATCAAAAAGAGGAATCAAAATAGATTCGAAACGAGTAAAGCTGGGCTATTTTTATAGGATGTTTCTCTTTTTATTTTTTTTTGGGGGTGAATATAGGAAGTCTCTTCTATTTTGTCTGGATCCTCCTTTTCCTCCGAAAAAAGGGAAGGGTAAGGGTCAGCTTTGGTGGATCCATGTTGTTCTTGTTTAGTCCCCTTCATCTCGTAAGTTCATTTTGAAGCCAAAAAAAAAATTTGCTTGATATCTAACATAATGCATGAAAGGGTCCTTCCCTTGTATTTAGTTTGTAGTGATTGCGAATTCGCCCTGCTGGGCAAAAATGGGATATGCACTTGAAATGGAATAGATTGGAGCAGTTAGATCTCAACAGAACAAATTGGGAGATCCTTGTAAAAAACGAACAATTTCAGTGGAAGATCCACATTTTTTTTCTTTTAGTTTGTGACGGTATTAATATTACTGAAAGGTGTTCTATAGTTACAGCCACCGTTCACCAGGGCTTCGGTTGCTGGCTCCCCTATCATCAGGTCACCATATAATTCAATAAGAGGCACCAGCCAAAAGAACCACCATTCTCTATGGTGGCTAACCCCATCCAGAAAATATAATAAGACCAAAAAATGTAAATTGACCATGGTGGCTAACCCTATCTTCAAAATATAACAAACCATAACACTGAAGGGCTTAAGAGAGCTAGAAGTTTGAGAAGATTTTAAAAATAACATGAAACTCAGAGAAACATGAAGGGTACGGATACACATGGCCCAGTAATCAAGACAACCACCTTAAAGAATTACACGCAAAGGCTTCACTCCATGAATATAATAATTTGTGTTCTTCCGGCAGGCAGTCACCTAGATATGACTATTTATGTTTACTCTTTATGCAATTACACATAATATGCTTTATTTCTGCAGGCAATCTCTCTGCTCCAGGTGCTGCCTCTCAATGTTTTATTTTCTTTTTTTTTTTTTTTAGGAAAAAAAAAAAAGACGCATACTGTAGTCTGTAGGTGTGAACATAAATACCAGATTAAATGTGTTCCGTGTCAGTATTCAACATGTGTTGACATGGCCATAACATGACAAATACATATCACCTTGCTACACTAACTCAGAAGAATGAAACAGACCAAGTTTGTCAAAGGCCACATTGCCCAGACAAAAGTTCCGATAAATGATAAAAAAAAAGAAAAAAAGAAGAAGAGATAATTAGTGCAGCAAGAAAGAAATAGAAAAACCATCACCCCAACATATGCACTCTAAGATTTGCATTACTGTTCCTTGAAAAATATTAATAAGTTAACATGCTCGAGGGTTCAGAAGAATGAATTTTAGAAGGTGTTACTGGGTTTTTTCAGAGATAGCACAGCCAACAACCAAGGTGGCCCTCTGAAACACTTGTAGACCCGCGTTGCACAGGTTTATAATGCACCTATGCATGCCAAATATGGCATCTCAAAATCAGTAGTTTGGAGCTCAAAAAGAATCTCACCTTATATTTCACTTTCTTGAAATCGAGCAACCGTAGCAATTTCAGTTTGTGGATCACATATAACCGATAATTTGGTTTTTTTGTAATGTTGTTATCAAGCAGACTAAGGAACTCCAGTTTTGGAAGGGATGCAAGAGGATCAATCTCCACCAAGTTAACAAGTCGGTTGTTTGTAAGAACCAGAGTATGTAGTTTTGGTAAGTATTCTGCAAATTCAAAGAAAACCAACAGATAACAATAAAACCATTTAGCAGAAAGCAAAGAGATAAATAGAGATAATAATGAATCAATGGTGGCATTCAGCTAACCTCTGATATTAGGATTGATACGAGTAATTCTATTATTGTTTATAATCAAAGTACCCAGCCGACTCAGATAAGGGAAATTTTCAAGCTTAACAATCTCATTGTCTGACAAATCAATGGTGTCAAATTGGTCCTGCCATTAGAAAAAGAAATAAAAATAAATAACTAAATAAAGATCCAATAAAAAAAGCTGGAATTTCTAGGTTGTGCCATACATACATCAGCTTGAATTATTACAGGGGGAAAAACAAACAAACATCATGTAGGACTGATTTCACAATTTTTAAATAAAAAGCGCAATTAAGGAGTAAAGATTTGTTCAAACACAGCTACTGTTAACAATTGAAACTTCAACGATTATGTGGTAGTGATGCCTTTCAAGAAGCTTGGAAAGTGGTTTACGAAAACTCAGCCAGACTGTTCAGGAAATCCCATACAAGTAGGTATCCAAAAAAGGCAGCACAACCCCATTTATCATGTTTTTTTTGGGTGAATAAATAATGCATTAACAACATCCCAAGAAAGGGAAGACAGACCTGGGTATCCAATAGATAGAGCCAGGCTCCTTACAAAACAGGGAATTAGCCCAGATAAACAAAGGACGAACGGAAAAAAAAAAAAAAAAAACCCAAATCATGGATTAGCAAAATTCCAAGAAGACAAAATGAATATGTTTTTGGCTGTATCCAAAGGGGAGGTGCCAAAAGCCAAAAATAGGTCCACGAACATCAAAACCCATAGCTTCCCAAATTTGACTTAATGTTCTGAATTTGGCTGTTCATCGTCTAAGATTTCTCTTGAACCAGATGTAATACACAGAAGCAGTGAAGGCAAGCTAGGCTATAGTGTCACAAGGGTTTCTATCCTTGGATTTCTTGGTCATCCATTTCTACTCAAGATCAAAGGAGCAGATTCTTCTTCGAATAGGCCAGCACTTTCCAAGGATCTTTTCCCAGACTTTATTGGAGAACGGGCAATCAAAGAAAAGATGATTGATGTCTTCATCCATGGTTATCATGTTAATTCCAAATGAAGTCGTATTTTCCTACCAAGGTAAATGAAAAACCAAAGATGTTGGTAAAAGAATTTGTTTGACATTTCTTCATGGAGGAGCTTTTGCTTTTTATTATAATCTGAAAAATGGGGATCATCCTCTCTCGATTGTAAAACTTCCTAACCTTCTTGATTGTAGAAATTCCTTTCGATTACACTTTTGGTAATTTCCCGAGAGTAAATCCTCAGACCCTGGTCTCGACCAGACCTTGCTGGGACTATCCGGAGGAATTAACCGGAAGTATTTCCTCCGACACTACTTCCAGTTCGCACGATTTTAAATCAACCGTGAACAGTCGGGTGTCATTTTCAACCAACTGTATTCAAACCCTGGATAGATTGGTCTGAGCGCGAGAAGGGAACCTGCCTCCTCCTTCCTCTAATCCTTCCTCCGACAGCCTGAGACTACTAGACTCTCTCCTTCCTACACCTCTCGGCAACTCTCCACCAGAGGTAAGTTCTCCATTTCCTGAGTCTTTATCTCCCTGTATCCCTAACCTTGAACCCTAACAATTCCTCTTTTCCCCTTCTCTGGAATTTTCCCATGGTGGCTGCTGGTTGTAGGAGTTAGGCAAATGAGTGATCCCCAACCTGAATGCCCCTTCTGATGGGTGCAAACCCTCGGGGACGACAGGGCACCTGTATTGGTCTCCTAACCCCTGGTTATCGACTCTTGTTCTTCCCCATAACCCCCCAACCGGCTGTTAAGGAGCCATGCCATGCATCGTGGCTTAACAAAATCGGTCACCACTTACCAAGTTCTACGGTTGATGGACTCCCCACCAGATCGACCAAAATTACAATAACCCCACCCACTACATTGTAATGCCTTGTTCCTGATGTTCATTGCAGTCGGTTGACAATAGATATGAATATGTAATCCTATCAATGAAACCTACATAGCAAGAAAAATATACTCCCGCCTGCAACATTTCTGTGATTCTATCACCGATGGCTAGCATAACCTTGATACACTATGATTCGGCATCCGAGGGTGCCCCTAACCCTCAACTCGGCGGCACGTATGCCCCTACTGTGGCGTCGCCATTGTGTCTCGTGAAAGAAGAAAAACAAATGTAAATTTTCTTTTCCAATCCATTGGCGTTATTTGTTGCTACTGTGGTGTTACTATTACTCGTGATGTACAGTTGCAGGCACACTGTCTCATCGATCACGCTGGGCCATTTCTCCACCACCCCCGGCACACAATGGTTCCGCACAATGGTTCCGTTCATCAAAGGCAGCCAACAGGTGGCCGTTATTTGCCACCAGCATGAAGGCGGGTTGCATGGCAATACTGAACGAGCTAAAGTGGTTTGATATACGGGCCACCTTTGACGGTATGGGTTGGACCGGCATCCTACAAGTTGACAATGACACCTACCCTCATCTGGTAAAGCACTTCTATGCAAATTTGAGTGTTGGGGGTAGAGAAACCAGGGGGATCCCAGACGGGAATTCCTTTATCCTTACCAATTGGGTGAAAGGGGTGGAAAAATATTTAAACCTCGAGATTTTGGCCAACTATTTGGGCATGGAAAATCGAGACAAAGAAGAGTACTACCACCCTCGATAAGCGGATTTCCTCTCGGTGGCGGAACGGACATCAATGACGGAGTTATTGGTGCAGCCAAATTACCTCAGGGAACCACGTAGGATAGTCTCACTACAAGCCCATCCCTCGGATCATCCGCAAGCTGCTACAACCATACAACACAACATCCTGCCCAAAGGTGGGCATAAGGACGAGCTTAATCACTTTGGCAATTATGTCACCAAGAGGATATTTCAGCAGGAACGGATGAACCTTCCCTTTATCATTCTCTCACAGATGATATTCTTCGCGGAACACACTCGAAGAGGAAACTTACCGTATGGTCAACTATTGGGCTTAGTCTTTTCCAGACTGGGAGTGGATTTGACTGGGGAGGTGGTGGACAACGGGGAGGACAGCTCACCCCTTGGTCCACCATCCAGAGGATGCAGATTAGTGAGCTCCCGATGGATGATCCTATCCAAGAGGCCCGCCCCAGACCACGGCCCCCAGCACTCCGCAGGGGCCACGTGGTGAGACCAGCAACATCTCGGTCACAGGCCCGGGATGTACACGAGGATGAGGTTTCGATGTAGGAGGATGTCCCGGAGGTCCCTGGGGCAATCGGTCATGATGGTGCCTCCGCTTCCGGCACCGGAGGCTTTGATCCCGTTCTACAGGCGATGTCAGCTATGGAACGCCGTATTTTGGACCAGACCACAGTCATGATACACGATATGGAGGACCGCAGCGCTGTTGCTCAACATCGCCTAGCCTCTAACTTTTTCGACCTGGTGGGTTCACCAGGGTCACTAGAGATACGCATGAGCAATGTGGAGCAAGAACAGGTGGCACATATGCGGTACATGCAACTGATAGCTACCTAGGTTACTGCAGTACCGAGCGACGTTACCCGAATTCAATCCGCACTGATAGGGTCAAGTTTACTGCCCAACCTGTACAGCGAGAGAGAGGTAGGCGGTACGTCAGGCGGTGATCTGGAACCGGCCCAATCCGTAGATGTCCCCAGAAATGACATTCGCATGTTCACTAGGCACTCGAGGCGGAGTAGAGATGGTTCACAGTAGGGTCACAAAACCGACACCCTGTATTAGATTTTGCAATCATATTTGTGTCACAGATAGGGTGAGGGTCCAACTTGTCGAACCCCTTAGTTTTGTTATGATTCCTTTTAACTCTGGATTATATGCTTACAGTACTCGGAATTTTACTCTTTTTTTTTTTGGATCAATAAAAGAATATATTAACAGCACCCCGAAAAAGGGAGAACAAACCTGGGCATAGTTGTCAAGGCGACAAGGCGATCCAAGGCGTTTAGGGCCATCCTGGGAGCCTAGGTGACGCCTAGACGTTGCCTAGGCGACCAAGACATTCCCAGTGTATTTTTTTTATTTCTAAAATATTAATGTTATATTAATGTTTATATATATATATATATGCAACATTCTAAAAAAATAATCAACATTTAAGGCATAACTTAATCAATAAGAGAAAACCAACAAGGAAACAAACAATTGAGTTAAGTAGGCAATACGTATTTATGACTAACATTTGCTTACATCTAACAAATTTGACCGGAAAATAACTCTTTTAATATAGTTCAGATTCAAGCAATCTCAAATTCGTTGCAAAGCTAGCATAATTAACTTTCCAACAAATCCGAGATTTTGCTTGAATCTGAGTTATAATGAAGGAGTTACACTCCGGTCAAACCTTGTTTGGAGTATGCAAATGCTGTTTAAAGTCGTCTGGATGTAAATTATTTTTTGGGCATCAAAACAAGAGATTATTTTGGCGCACTCTTGGTTTTTAATAATGCTTTACTATAAAAAGATTTATGAAATTTTTATATTTGGAAAAAAACCTAGCACTTGGAAGTTGAAAATCACCCCTGCACCCAAAAATACGATTTTTGTTCTTGAATTGGAGAGTTGACTTTTTATCCTTCGGGAATTTGAATTTTAGACTATTTTTATTGGATTAAAATAGGTGGTATTTACTTATTTATGAATAATATCTTAAGTAAATGAACATTTACTTAAATGATATTAGTCATAAATAAGTACTGTCTGATAAATGTTGTTCCTGTCTAGTCTAAGAAATCTTCTGAAGCAAATTCAAAAATCAAAGGGAAAAAAAACGCATATAAGACCTAAAGCAACCGCCCAGGCATTCTGGGAGCCCAAGGCGTCCAAGGCGACACCCAGAGAGCCTGGGCGAACGCCTAGGCAACACTAATAAGGCGCCCAGGCCCTTGAATCACGCCTGGACAACTATGAACCTGGGTATTAAGGGATAGAGCCTGGCTCCTTACAGCAAAAAGACATTAGGCCAAACAAGGAGAGAGAAAACAAGACCACAAAAGGCCCAAAACAAGATTAAGACAAGTTCCAAGAAGACAAGATGAATCTGTCCCTAGCTATATCCGGAGGGGGAGAGTCAAAGGGCATGATGACACCTCGAACATCAAAGACAATAGTTTCCCAGATATGCTCAAAGATCCTAGACTTGCCTGCCCAACGTCTTAGATTTCTTTCGAACAAGATGTGGCATAGAGTTGCAGCAAAAGCAAGCTTTACGATGGTGTCACAGGGGGATTTATCCTTGAACTTCTTGGACACCCATTGCCATTCAAGGTCAAATGTTTGGATTTGTCCTCTAGTAGGCCAACACTTTCCGAGGATCTTTTCTCAGATTCTATTAGAGAAGGGGCAATCGAAGAAAAATGTCGGATGTCTTCTTCCGAGGTCTAGCACAAGCCACAACTAGAGATGGGAATGATGCCCCAGTCACGAAGGAGAGAACCCATCAGTATTTAACTTTTATTCCATCATTGTCTTTTATTTCACAATCCTAAAGCATCACACAGGACTCTGGCTTCGCTTATAGCGCTAATGGGTTGGCCAGAACCACAAATCTTTACAGCTCATGACCACCCAGGATCCCACAGACAAGCTGTATTGTCCCGGGCCCAATAACAACACAATAGTGAAAGCCAACAAAATCTGCAAAGAACATAGTATTTACATGTATAACTGTGATATCAAATAAGGGAAATAATGTGTGATGCCGTCTAAGTGATAATAATTACATTAACTGTCGAGTATCCCGCTTACCCCAAAATGGAATCCCCAAAACATACTGATTTCCCCTATACAACCCACATGTACAGATATACCCATATGTAAGAGGAAAGAACAAAAGTGAAAATATAACCCAAATCGGGCATCGATCACAGCCCCCATAAGCACAAGGGGACACAGGCAGAGGTCCCCACGGTACTCCTCAGGGAACACATCGGTACCACTCTACCTACCCCAAAAAAAAAAAAAAAACCTCGATACCACTCACACTGGCCACCATGGCGTTCACAACCTCCAAGCAATCCAACAAGGGCGTGTCTCCTGTAAGGACATCTTAAACAACATCGCCATATAGGGTAAGCAAAACATAGCTTAGTGAAGGAAACAGACATGCATTCAAACAAATACAAGTTCATTTTAGTTAGGTCTAGTTATGATCTAATGGGGTCATCACTAGGACTCGCCACACTACCTTGGGCGTAGTACCCTTGGACCTAGGGAAAAGGCACAGGGCATCACCACCACAGTCCGGGCATTATGGGAACCTATACCCTACGCATGACGAACACCAGGCAACCTCGCTACCAAGTGTATGCATACCCCCTACCATAGGTTCCCTTCTGGCGGTTGGATCCCGGCCCCACTGCCCCTTCCCTCATACCCACACATTGGCATCCGAGGGGAATGAGCCTATGCCAGTACGTATACCCTTGCTGGCAAGGGTTGCAGTCATTGGGAATGTACATGTGC
Organism: Protea cynaroides; assembly: GCA_028583415.1. Taxonomy (NCBI): domain Eukaryota; kingdom Viridiplantae; phylum Streptophyta; class Magnoliopsida; order Proteales; family Proteaceae; genus Protea; species Protea cynaroides. Next base: position 520,808 of record CM053273.1, on the reverse strand, counting down.
TACTAACCATGGTAACCTAGATGACTCCCGATCCCGTCCCTTGGGCATCGTAGTTTCGCCGGAATACATTACCACAGAATCACAGACTTGAATGGTAGTCGCGGAATCCCACACCCGGGTCCCCGCGCTCCATTCAAAACACAAATACATAAATAACTCAACATTCCATAACATTTTCGTAACAATAGAATTGGTGACATTTCATATGAGTGCAGAAGTTTAAGGGATAGAATAATGCATGATGTGAGAGAAAACATCCAACAGAAAAGTCAAGCTCCGTATCCTTCATCTGGCAACGCCTACTGTATATTAAAGGTTTTACGCTCACAACCGTACTTCGTACCTCGCTGGTGTTCCCTATTACAACACCGCAGTTAGTGCAATAACAATGATCATTACCTAGCAACAACCCCCCTCAATCCGGGACAACCCTACCTATGCCTTAACATGGCCGAAGGGTCCCACCTTCGGACTAGAGTGCCAATCTTGGTAAAAGAGTGTTGTGACCCATGGTCGAAAGTAATTCTTCCAATTGCTGCTTCCGATGCGTCCCAGAGAGTTCTTTGAGAAACACACAACAAACCAAAAGTAGATCCGGAGGTATCACTTCCGGTTAAGCTTCCGTTTCCCCCTTCCGACCCACAAATATTAAATCCCTGACATTTCCTCCGGTAGTCAGTGTAAGTGAACAGGCTGACCAGAGGAAGTTTGACCGGAAGTTTTGGCTCCGGCTACTTCCTCCGATCCTTTCCAGAAGCCTTACTGCGAGTGCATAAATTTCTCCGTTTTGGCTCCGGTTACTTCCTCAAATCCTTTCCAGAGGTCTTATTGTGAATGCATAAATCTCTTCGAAAGAACTCCCGAAAGTACTTCCGAATCTCCTTCCGGTTCGAGTGCTACCCACAGGTTCAGGGGTTTTGGGCAAGGTTTCAGTAGGGCTCCTCCCATCAAAGGTTAAGGGAACACAAAGGGGTAGAGATACCCCCCCCCCTTTAATGGTCGAAGGTGCCCACAATACCATCCCCTCCCTTTTCGAAGGTGCTAATGGCAGCCCTAAGTTTCACATTGCCTCGAGACGAGATGGCTACACCCATTTGGCCAGCAAACGCAAGTGAGATCCACAACCTATCTCCCATCCCCCAAGGAGCCAAGGGTTTTTGGTTTCACCCCCTTTATAAGGGATTCATTGGGTTAGAACTTACTTGTAGTGATGGCTTAAGCTCCTCTTCAATGCACAACCACCCTCCCTCCAATGATGGTTGAGGTTGAAGAAAAGAGGGAGAGAGTTGGGCAAACCTTGAGGTGGAGGTGTTACAATGCCTTCAATGCTCACCAACCATTTGGGTTTTTCAAGTGGAGGGAGTTAATAGCTTCCACATTCTTTAAATAGGGTTTTGAGTTAGCTTTCACATGGCCCCAATTACCAGGTGCCCCGCATACAATCGGAAGAAGAGGATCAGGAAGTATTTCTTCCGGTTACTTCTTCCAGTTGGTCTTATTCTTTAATCTGCCCAGTATTTTCTCTCTCCCTTGGTTCATCTAACCCACCCCTCGCTATATACTCAATTGAAATGACATTTCGTCAGCGTGCTCACCTAGATGTGATAGGCCCCGTCGGGTCTTAGCCCTTCCGGCTCCAGTGTCCGAACAATAGGAAGACATGCATCAACTAGGCACCGTCAGGTATGGGTCTTACAAGAGAAGCATGACAAGTTGAGTGTCTTGAAAAGGGGTCTCTGGTATGTTGCCAAGAGACCTATCATCCACAGGTAAGGGGACAAAACTGTGGACTTTGACACTCTCGGCATGCACTCCATTCCCCTCTGGATTTCCCTCTCTGTGTTGCCTCTCCAATTCTGGTGTGAGGAGGCATTGAGTGTTATTGGGTCAGTTGTAGCTATCCCTCTTTTCACTGACAGACGAATGAAGGTGATGGGTAGGTTATCATTCGCAAGGTTCTGTGTTGCTTAGGCTATAGAAGAACTGCATGATTTCATCGCCATAGTAGATGATGGAACCACACATAGAAACAGGAAGTTGGGTATGAGCAGAAACCCCCTTTTGAGTTTCCTGTGGCGTCTTCAATCAGAACTTGGGATCCTGTGGAACTAAAGCCAAACCCTCTGATCTTTCTTTCCTGAAATCAAAGCTCTAAACTCCCCAGTCTTCCCTCATGTTCAAGCAAAAAGAAGAAACCAGAGTTTTTTGGAGATTCATGAGGCTATCTCTCGAGTGTGGGGGACAGCAACCCAGAGTTCAATGATAACCCAAATCCATCTCTGGCCATGACACTTGATGGAGTGTGTTGGGAAGAACGTGATGACGTGGAAATGTTGCTTACCTAAGATATGACTCGGCTTCCCCCACTGCTTTAGTTCACCTTCCGATCTCTGTGGCTGGTGAAGTCCTGGTCACACACAACAGAATTGCCTCTCTGGAGGCCACGCTGGACACAAACCAATCTCCACCTATGGTGGAAGATCTTCCCTTGATCTCTGAGAAGTCACCTGCCTCCCTTGGCATTGCTACTCTCTGCCAGGAGTCTGTTGCCTTTTGTTTGAAATCATGCTACCCTCCCTGTCATTATTTCGCCCTCTGGTGTATCATCCTCTACATCTACCCATCCTAACCCTACAAACTACCCGCTTTTGGCCCTGCTTATATTCTTGACTCTTTGTCCTCAGTAGCCTCATCTTTTGATACATTTTATAAGTCAAGAAGAGGATCCAAGTTTTCGAACCAACCAGCCCACCCCCCGCTAACGTGGCTGAACCTGTTGTGCATTTTGAGCAGACCGTCTTGTTGGACCCTGTGTTGGGACGTCACAAGCAAGCCAACTTCATACTAGTTTACCTCCCTCTTGTGATCCACATGGCTGTTCTACATTCCATTGCTGTGCAACTCCACTCCTATTCTGTCACTCTCTGCGGATTTGTTGTTCCTGCTGTCACTCCTAATACCAAGGGTATGTCGAGATACCTAAAGGAAAAGGTAGAAGCTATAAGATCAAACCCATCCCGTGGTAATTGAAAGAAATCTAAAGAAGTTTCTATTGTGTGTGATCCCCCCAGTCTCTCTGTCATGAGTTAATACCTGATCTGAGTCAAGTATGACCCATTCTTCAACCTTGTTTCATCAATGCATAAAGGCCTTTTAGAACATTAGGGGTCTCAACAACCCATGCAAGCAATCTAAAGTGAGATATCTTACTAGAAAAATCCACGTATCTTTTTGCAATTTAATGGAAACCAAAGTTAAAGAACAGAATGCATCATCAATTGCTAAATCCCTGGCACCCAACTGGGAAGTGATGTTTAACTATGCCCATCATTTGAATGGTTGGTTATTGTGTCTGTGGAATAGCTCTAAAATCAGCTTCTCTTTTATCAGCTCCGCATGACCTCAGATCAGTTTATTCATTTCCAGGTGCAAAGATAGGATGGGACTGAATAGTTCTTTCTTAATTGTTGTGCATGCCTCTAACTCGATGGTCGGATGGTCTCTATGCGATGATCTCAGAAATAGAGCAATGGCAATTGGAGACAATCAATGTGGTGTTATTAACATGCTGTGAGATTTGGCAACAAGAAGGTTGGTTGAGCAACAGAAGACTGGGAGATCAGAGAGTGTTCTGTAAGATTGATTGAGCTTTGGTGAATGAAAGTTGGCTTTCCTTTTTCAGTTCCTCGGAAGCTGATACTTTTAGGATTTCTAACCATTGCCTGAAAATCTCCTTTGGTTCAAAACCTTTCAAATATTTTGACAAGTGGTCCTTCCATGAGGACTTTAAATCGGTTGTCAGAGAGGCCTGGGAGAGGTCTATCAAGGAATCCCACCTTCCCCTCATCAGATTTGCCTAGAAACTTAGGGAAGTTGAGCATGTTCTTAGCAGGTCGAATACACGCAACTTTAGGAACATCTCTATGGCTGTTCAGGATACCAAAAGGGATCTGAAATCTGTTCAACTCAAGCTTCAAGCTCTGGCCGAGCCGGCGCTTGTAGAGCAGGAAAAGAATTTATCTAACAAATTGGCCTCCTTGATGATCCAAGAGGATAGCTTCTTTAAACATAAGTTTTTTATTTATTGGCTTAAGTTGGGAGATAGAAACACTACCTACTTTAGTAGATCCATCAAGGCTAACCAAAATAGAAACTCCATCTCTACTTTGCTCTCCAGTGATGCTTCTCCTTTAGCAGCCAACTCCTCTGGAAGCCATCCCTTCCAAAGTGGGGATACTTTTGACCATCAAATCAACCAAATCTCATAAGGCCACAGGGCCAGACGGTTTCAACATGGGGTTTTTTCTGTAATCTGTGATATTGTGAAGATGGATTTTACGTTGGCAAATAGAAGTTCTTTTCTCCAGTCCTACTAGGAGTTGGGAGGTGAACCGAACATTTCTTTGCTTGATCCCTAAAGACAAAGGCACTTGCTCCATATCTGATTTCAAACCTTTTGCAGTACCATCTACAAAGTGCTTGTGCTAATATGCTCAAAAGAGTGGTTGATGAGTTAGAAAGCCTGAATCAATCCACCTTCATTCAAGGTCACAACATCATTGATAACATCCTACTTTGCACGGACCTTGTCACCGCAAAATTCACCCTCTTGCTGCTCTTCTAAAGATTGATATTCATAAAGTTATATTTCAGTGAAATTGAATTTCTTTGGTGACTTGACGATCAAAATGAAACTTCCTCACTGCTTTGTTTAATGGGTGCACTCTTGCGTATCTTCAGCCCAGTTCTCTACTTTGAACAATGGGAGCCCGGTAGCGTTTTTTGCTAGCAGGAAACGTATTAAACAGGGACGTCCTATGCGCCCCTACCTATTTACATACATTATGGAGGTTCTATCCAAAAGCTTGCAAATCAAGGCAGCTCAGAATGGCATCGACCTCTCCCCAAACCGCAAATTGATCAAGCTGACTTGTCTGGCCTTCACATATGGCATCATGCTCTTTTCGAAGGCAAATTCCAAATCCATTGGATCCATTTCTAGCTCCCTCACTTGCTTTGGTGCTATGTCTGCACTCTTAGTAAACAATCAGAAATCATCCATCTTCCTTACAGGGGTTGACAATGAAAGTGAAACTACAGAACATCTTTGGTTGTAACCAGGGCTCCCTTCATGTCAGATATTTGGCCTTCCTTTGATCTCGACTAGACTAGCTGCTCACAACTGCTCCCTGATTCTGAATCATCTTCGGAAAAGATTACAGTTATGGAAAGCGAGATTCTTCTCCTACGCGGGCCATTTAGAGCTGGTTAGATTTGTTATTCAGAGCTCATATACATTTTGGACAGGGGTATTTGGTTTTCAGTGCTCAATATCCCAAAAAATTGAATCCTCAACGAGTGTTTTTCTTTGGAAGGGGTCTAAAAGCAATAAGTTCCTCCATAAGACTGCCCAGGGCAGTATGGATTCAAAACCAGGTACAGCAGGCCATTCGGCCAGACCTGGACCTGAAGAAGTCCTTAACCAGCTCACTAAATATTGGTTTTTAATAAATAAAAAAAAATTTAGGGAAATTTTAGTACTAAATTGTTCCAGATTTTGGAAATAATGTAAATGCAGTTTTAAACATGTATTTCATTATGAGCTTGTTAATTTTAAGCTAGGAATAAAATAGTTAAGTTAAATCTTTTGTTTTGTAGATAAAGATTAAAGAAAAGCTAACCTAGCTGCGGTCCAAGTATAGGCTTTGTCAGCAATAATAGGTGAAGAAAAATTATTTATATATTCATATTCATGTGTTTGTATGTAGATATTATGAATTGGGCTTCAGTTTGCATACCCGAATAACCAGGTATGGGTAGAAGAGTTAAAGAGGTCAGCAAGGCTTGCATCCTCAAGTTGATCTGGAGAGTGGTAATAATGTAGGTTCAGTCCCCAACTCAACAAAGTAAGAACCAGCCCCACAGTAAATCAATTCACTAACATAACCAATGGGTACAGCAATGCACATCTCACAAATCAGCAAGCAAAACTGTGACTAAACAATGCAATTACAACCTGGCCACAGGGCACAGGGTATTAAAAGAACCAGAAAACTTGTCTTGCTAAGAATCTGTCAAAACATTAGTTCGATGGGCTGAAACTGTGATCGAAAGTAGAGTTTGATGAGTGAAAAAACATACCAGAAAATGAGCTTGACATGATGGTCAGATACAGAGTTATTGGACTGGGATTGGACAGCAAGTTATCACATGAACAGTAATCCATGAACAGTATCTTACTACTTTCTTTTTTCCTTCATATAACAAAGAAAGCGAAAAGAATGGATGGAAGGGAGGGAAGATATGAGCTAAGGCCTCTAACGGCCGGAGATCTCTCACCTCAAGAGTCTATCACTTCAGGCTCTCACAGCAAACATGGTGTAAACTACTCTCCTTTTGTTAACTCCAAAAACTGAGGCACAAGGCTCCATCTCAAAATAATTTATAGACTTCCAAAACAAGGGGTTTGGCTGCTATTACAATATAGAATCTGCTAAGTTTTTTGGGTGAATGAATAAATATATTAACAACACTCCAGAAACAGGGAACACAAACCTAGGTATCCAAAGGATAGAACCAGGCTCCTTACACAGCTAGGGAGAAACCCCGGAAAGCAAGGCCAAACAACAGCCACAAATAAGAGCCCCAAGACCATCTCAAGCAATGGAGAGATCCCAAGACAATAAAATGAATTAATTTCTCTCAATATCCGGGGGAGGAGGGGAGAGGCATCATCGTTCCACGCATGCCGAATATAATGGCCACCCAAATTTGAGCGAAGGATCTTGACTTGGACGCCTACAAGCAAATGTTTCTCTCGAACCAAATATGGTACACCATCACCGCAAAGGGCATCTTGACCACTATATCACAAGTAGATTTTCTTTTTGAACTTTTTGGAGATCCATCTCCATTCTAGATCAAAAGGCGGAATCCTTTTGTGGCGCGGCCAACACTTCTCAAGGATCGTTCCCCAAACTCTTTTAGAGAAAGAATAATCAAAGAATAGATGTTGGACATCTTCACCAGAGGTTCAACACAGACCACAACTAGCACTGGGGATGATACTCCGAGAGCCAATAGGGAGGGAATAGTAAGGGTTTGCCATAGAATAAAACTGTGGCGAGGAGAATGCCCCTTAAACCACATCACATCGAACCAGGGAACTTTGAGGTTGCGGGATCTAACAAGGTCCGAGGTTGAGGATGCGGTCCATGAAGTGAGGTCACCACTTCCACTGGGTCTTCAAGGAACAGAGAGAAGCTTCCCAAGCTTGCACCAACCTATGAGATGATGCCCATGCGGTAGTCCAAACCCCATCTGTCATAATGGAGGAAACAATAGCAAGTCTATCTCTCCCGGAGTCTAGTTGGATCCTATCGCTGTAGACCGAGACCGAAACCAAGATGCCAGTTATCCAGCCAAAGGTCAATCAAGGCACCATCATCTATGAGGGACCTAACGGAAGGGAGGGCAAGCTGTTTATGGAGAAGGATAGTCCTCCACACCCAAGAGGAATCAAAGGAGACTGCAACCGACCAATAGAATCCCTTCTCAGGTACTTGCTATAAATCCATTCAACCCAAATGCTCTCTTTTTTTCCTCAACCACTCTCCACACCAATTTCATTATGCATGCCTTGTTAACCTCTCTGATTCTTCGGAGAACCAGGTCGCCTTTCCTCCTCATGCAAACAAATTTTTGCCCTTCCACCTGGAAGAACTTGTTGTTATCCACCCCTTTCCAAAAAAAGGCACTCATCAGACTTTTTAACTTTTGGATAATCAAACTAGGCAGCTCAAAAATCCCAATACAAGTAGGAACTTTGCATAACCACTTTGAGCAATTCCAATCTGCCAGCATAAGATAAAATTTTTGCTTTCCATAGCTGATGCTTTTTTTTTATTCTGTCAAGGATTGGAGTGTAGTGATGAGTAGACCTTCTGCTCGATATCAAAGGCAAACCAAGATAAGTAACTGGCAACCTGCCCACTGGAAAGTCCATAATGCTTCAGAGGGTCTCACGATGCGAGTCTTCAATGCCGGTAAGCAATAAAAGAGACTTTTGCTTGTTTATGACCAAACCAGACATAGAGCAAAAAGAGAGAAGCAAATCTGAGATGGACTCAATGGACTTCACATTTCTTTTGGAGAAAATCATGATGTCATCCGTGAAGGCAGTTGAGTCAATTTAATAGCCTTGGATCTAGGGAAGATATAAATACGATTCTGTTGGGCGCTCAACTGAATGGACTTGGATAAACCTTCCAAGACAATCATAAAGAGAAGAGGGGACATAGGGCATCCTAGCCTGATACCGCGCCTCGCATTAAAAAATCCCACTGAGCTGCCATTAACCAACACCAAAAATCTGGGAGATGACACGCAATACCAAATCTACTGGCAAAAGAATTCAGGAAAATTCATTCTGGCTATGGTTTCCATTAGAATTTCTCATCTGACATGATCATAAGCTTTGTGGAGATCAAGTTTAAGAGGCAGCGGGGGAGTGATTTCTTCTATCAAAACCCCTAGCAAGATCATTACAATTTACAGATCATGATGTTATCCATAATATTACGGCCTTGAAAGTCGATTGATTAAAACTCCTCCCTACGGGCCCTCGCCCGCGGCTTTTAATTGCTGCTGTAATAGTCACAATGGTATTGTTGAAACTTACTTGACCATGAATAACTCCCTTTGACAAGACCTCCAATGACTTCTTTTAATCTGTGAGCAAGGATCTTGGCAATGATCTTATATAAGGTATTGCACAAAAAGATGGGTCTAAATCACCAAAGGAGCACACTCCCTCTTTCTTAGAAATAAGATAAAGGAATGTTTGATTGGCTTCTCTAACTTGGGTCAGGTTAGAGAAGAAGTTGTGAACAGCCAAGAGAAGGTCCACCTTAATAATATCCCAAGATGCAAGGAAGAAGCCCATGTTGAAACCATCCAGACCTGGGGCTTTCTAAGACTTGATTGATTTCATTGCTAAAAGAATCTCCTCTTCAGAAGGAATGGAAGCCAACCTAGCACTTTGATCCCAGGATAGAACTAAGTCATACATGCCCACCAGAATGATCTCCATGGGGGAGATAAGGCGGGCTATAGAGATTTAAGAAATGGTCAACTACCATCCTTTTTATCCCAGCAACATCCAAAATAATGAGGCCTTCCTCAGGCGAAATAGATGAGATGTGGTTCCTGTTTTGCGAGGCTTTGACTGACTTATGTCACCCAACTTCAACCAATTGATTCTAGATTTCTGCTTGAAAAAGCTTTCCTCTTGAAAGATCAAAGAAGCCAAATGGAGGGACAAGCTATTTTCTGCTTCTACAAACTGCACCTTAGATAATTCCATTCCACATTCCTGCACCGCATTAGAGGTCTTTCCAACCTCTTTTTTGTTCCATAAGGCAAGATCCCGTTTGGCCTCCCTCAGTTTCCTGGTGAAACTCATAAAAGGTTGACGGGGTCGGAGAATATCCTATCCCAAACCGATTTCACAACCTCCTGGAAGCCGTCATGAGTAGATCACATGTCAAAGTATCTAAGGGGCTTGGGGCCAAAGGATAAGTAAGTGGATATGCTAACTTAAAGTCTCAATGACTAAGTAAAACTGAAAAATAGAACTTCCTATTAGATAATACTCAAAAATAGAAACTTCTTACTGGCTACAAGCATAAAATAGAAACTATTGAAATAGAAAGTAAAACGTGATATTACAAAGTTGCTAAATCTGAAAATAGAAAGTACTTAAAAGCTAAGATATTACTTGGCTATCACTCTATGAAGATCTTCTAGAAGGTTGACAGCTTGAAAAAGATTCCCCCAAGAGTGGATTGCGGCTGAAAGATGTGGGGCCATTGGTCTTTAGTCCAAAGGTCAACAGTGCTATCTGTTAGACCAAACTGGATTGAGCTATGCTGCTATCGGTTGGGCTTGGACTAACCTGTTGTACTCCTTGAATGGGCTGCTATCAGATGGGCTACCACTACATCATTTAGCCAAGAATAAGAACATTTGGATTGACTGGCTCTATGCTAGGTATCTGAAGAAGGATTCAACTTGGATGGTTTCTTGCGGGCATGACGGTTTGAGGGCATGGAGCAAGGTTCAAAATCTCGAGTCTCAACCGAAATCTCAGGGAGATAGTGTAAAAGCCCCGCAAAGGCTAAAAAATTGTGTTATAAAATGGCTATTTTAAGGTCTGATACTCTAGAGAAACCCTATTTTAGCATATATAAACGCATTTAAACCATAAAATTGTAAAAAAAAATAAAAATACACATGGTGATTGTTTAAGTTTACACCCATGTTTGGCAGTGTCGGGCTAAAGTTCAGATGTAAACCTAAAATAATATTGGCTAATCTACATAATATTACACTAGTAGAAGATCAAAAAAGGTTAAATGAGACAGTAAATTTATATTTTAGGAGAAAAATAAACATAATAGCACTTAATTAGTTAATTGTCATAGAAACAACGATGAACCAACAATCTCTACTCTCGTACCAAGCTCCCCCAGCAATCTCATGGAATGATTTGCGAAAACACAGGTTTGGAGGTATTTTGGAGCAAAATGGAGAAAAGAGAACAAAACTATCAATGGAATCGACTGAGATTGTCGCTATTTTCACTTTATATTCCAAACCAGGTCTTGGTCCAACCAAAAATATCGAGTTGGACCAAAACCTGGTAGAGATGTTTGAGACCAGTCAAGACAGGTTGAGACCAAGTTTCGTGGCCCATCTCGCCTTGACCAGTTGGAGATTTTCGAAAATTTCAAAATCTCACCAAAATTTTGAACCATGGCATGGAGCCGTGGAGGAAGATCCCATATTACAGAAAATTACTCTGATACATGGTTCAAAATCTCGTCGAGATCTCACTGGGACGAGATCTTAGGCGATAACAGGTTTCGTTATCGGCTACAAAATCTCGCCTAGATCTCACGAAAAATTGATTTCTTGGCAATTTCTCGCCAAGTCTTAGTGAGAAATTGCTTTTTTCCTTTTTGTATTAGTTATAAAAGGGGCATTTCCCCTGTTCTTTTGGTCGAGAACTCAACCGAGAATAGGTATCTTCCTCCTTTCTTCTTATTTTGTTCAAAAAACTTGAAATTTTCAGGTTTTTTGTTATTTTTTCATACGAAATTGCTACCGATGGTGCTTTGGAGTGCGGAGATTGCTATGGGAGCTCCATATCAACCGTTAAAGGTAAGATTCTTTGCCAAAAATGGGAATATTTTTATAATTATTAAGTACAATAGCCAATATTCGCCTAAGTTTACAACAGGCTTCAGCGTTTACTGCCAAAACATGGGTGTAAACCCAAACAACCACAAAGTGTGATTATTTTTACAATTTTATGCTTTAAATGTGTTTATATAATGCTAAAATAAGGTACCCTGAAGTATCAAGCCTAAAAAATGACATTTGGCCACCGAGAGCCTATTTTGAGGTGTATCAGTTTTATGCAGAATCTCGACAAGATCTCGCCAGTCGAGATCTCGGTTTTCCCAGGGGCCGAGACACCCCCGAGATCCGAGATTTTAAACCTTGTTGTGATATCATCAAAACACGCATTGATGATGGTTCTTTTACCCTTTTATAGCTGGACAATTAGCATCCCTAGGGAGTCCTCATTCATATTTATGGGGAAAGAATTAGACTTGATTCGGGTCACAATAGATTGGCTCCAGTTTCTTCCATCCTCAATGATGGCTCTTGGAGACCGAGTCGATTGTCCTCATACAGGTTGAGCCAATGATGTAGGTAAGACACAAAATTGGGCTTCTTTTAATGGAAAAGTCTTGGATTAGGTCTTATGCATGTTGAGCCTTTAGTCCAATGGGTTTTCATTGTAATGGACTACTTTAATGGACCTAAAATATGGATAGGAGTTTAGAATATGGGATATACTTCATTAGTTAGTTTAAGTTTGAGTTCTGGTTAGAATTGAATTTGTTTTAAATCATTTATCGGTTCAATATGTAGCTAGTATGATTACTAGTTAGTTTAGACTATTTCTAGTCATATTACGAGTCATTTGGAGAGTTTATACATATCTATGTAACCAACCATTAAGGTACACAAATTTGATCAATGAAGTTGGATTTGCCTTATTTTCTCTGTGAGAGTCCGCAATCCTTGGTGGGAAGCTGAGATTGTTGGTGGGATTCCAACAAAAGGTCTAGGTGGGAAGTCTGATCATTTCTTCATCTTCCATTCTTCTCTTTTTCTTTTTTCTTTTTTCTTTTTCCAGTATTTCAAGTATGTTTTCTGCAATTTATTCCACTTGCACAGAGTAGTCTTGTCCAGATTTCACTTCTATTATCATACTTTATCATTACCAATACTCTAACATCAGATCAACTCTTTTCTATAACTGATTACTGGTACTCTGCTATGGGTAATTTATTACATGATCCAGTTTCAGATCTTAATCCTAGAAGCTCTCATTTTCCTTTTAGATCTGGATTCTGTTTCTATTTAGTTTGTATCGAGTTCCTGCTTTACTGTTTCTATTTCAGCATCATATCTTGCTATTCTGTTTGCTGATTTGAGATCAGTCCACATACTGCTGATCTCGATTCTCAGATCAAGAGAATCCTAGTCCAAGTACGATTCATCTATAACTTGGAACCAGACCATTGGATTGGTTCCAGTTTGTGGTATGTTATTCTCTTGATAGAATGAATAAGATCTTTCCTTAAATTTCGGAACCTAACCCAAACTGGAACTGAGCAAAATTCGATTTTCTTCATACAACTTCCAAGATTCTGTTACGATTTACTTTTATTAGAGTCCTATCGGTTTACACTTATGATACCATTCCTATTGTAACTCTAGAACAGAAGTCCTATTCCTAGTGTATTTCTAGGATAGGTTTACAGTTTTAATTAGATTAGGATTTCTCTTTTCCTGCAGTTTCATTATCTGATTAGGATACTGTAATAGCGACTCCAATTATGCCTATGAATAAAGTTAGAGGTGAGGGGGAAATCGATTCACAAATCTCTCCCCTCTCACAGTTTCTCTCTCTCGGTTCACAGTTCAACCTCTTGGTCTAGATCCACATTATACATTGTTTCATCCATTACTGCTTTGAGAGTTTTCTCCGTTCTAACCATCATTTTCTTTTTCTTTCTTTTTATTTTGTGCTGTCCCCATGGATTGAAGAACTCACTCCAGTTTAACGGAAGCCTACTTGTCAGGGGATTCATATGCTTATCATTTTGCAACCTGCTCACATACAGGTTTTGCTTATGGGAGCAGGTCGAGATTTTTTATGAGTTACTGGTTCTGTTCCTCATCCAGGATTATTTTTTTTATGACCAGATCAATTTGATTCTGTTCTGAATTTCTGGCTGCATGAGAAGATTGAGATAATTTGACTGTGAACAGATCGAGATACTTTGTTTGTGAACAGATCGACCATCAGATCTATTTTCTGCTCTGATTTTCTAGTTGATCAGCAACTCTATTTTCTGCTCTGATTTTCTAGTTGATCAGCAACTCGAGAACCTTTCTGCCACAAGATTTTCCTATTGCCGGTGAGTTCTGCTCTTTACAGCAGATCTGATCCAATATCAATATTGCGATATTTTCTGGATCTGATCTGTATTCTCAGTATTGTGATATTCCCCAGCAAATCAATGGATCCATATTCACAGCAGATCAAGCTAATTCTGGTCGGTTTTCTATGAGCAGATTCTAGTTGGTCTTCTCCTGCTCTCACAAGCCCACTAAGGTAGGACCAGTCCCCAACTCAACAAATTAGGAACCAGCCCCACATGAGGATCGAATCACTACTAAGACCAGAAAATTTGCCTTGCCAAACCACTACTTGGATGGCGCTTATGATCGAATGTAGGGTTTGATGAGGGGAATATCATACCAGAAATTGAGCTAGATATGATGGTCAGATCTGGAGTTAGTGAACTTAGATTGGGCAGCAAGACAGCACATGAACAGTAAACCGTGAACAGTAGTAGACCAGAAGGAAAGGAAATAAAAAAAAACTGAGAAAAGAAAAGGGAAGGGATATGGTGTCCCACCTTAGGCCTTGGTAGTCTCTCACCTCTTGAGTCTCACTCAAACTGTTTCTCACAGCCATTGGCATAAAACCAGAATTTCATTCATCTTTCAAATCTTTTCTTTGGCCTATGCCTTACATCATCTAAATAGGACTCTAATCTAAGTCTCAATATTGGAAATAAAACTAACAAGGGAAAGTAATTAGCTAGGAAAGTAATCAACTTGGAAAGTAGATAGTAATGGCTTACACTGGAAATAAAAATCCTATTATAAACTACTAAACTGGGACAGCAGCATCACTTACTTCCATATCATGATTACTCTATTTAATGATCTTTATTTGATCTTGCGAGATCTTGCGACTTGATCATGATTTGGTTTTTTCTTCCCACTGGCGAGGGGTTGCTGTTGGCTGAACAATAGTGCATACCCATCTTCTGTGAAGATTTGGACAGATCTCCCAAGCACGAGACCGGCTCTTCCATTTTGGTTAAAAAGGTGCAAACAGCCGTCAAGGCGACGAGAGAGACCACCTTGCCTAATCAATACGGTATTTTATTTTTATGAATCTGAGTTCTCTATAATTGGTTGTTGTATTCTCTTGGGAGGAGTCCTTTGTTTACAAGAACTGACCTCTATATTCAGATTTGTTCATTGGATTCACGGCAGACTGATATACATTCCTACATTGGGTAGGCTCTACCCAAAATCTACACTATGACTAATTCGAAAACTTTTGTGGACTCTGCCCACGTTCAGATCACTTCTATTAAATTAACTAGGTCCTCCAATTACATGCTCTGGAAGCAGGCTATGAAGATTTACATCACCGCCAGAGATAAACTGGCTTATTTGGCGGATGATCCTCCTAATTCTGTAGCTACAAATTATGCTACTTGGACCCGTCATGGTTTGGCTATTTAATAGTACAGAGTCCTCTATTGTTGCTAATGTCATGTTCCACACTATTGTCAAAGGCATTTTGACAGACTTGCAAGAGAGTTTTGCTCAAGATACTAACTTGTCTTGTGTTTAAGATTTATATGAGCATCTTTTGACTCTTTTTAATTGTAAGCAAGGCGACAAGTTAGTTGCAGAAGTTTAAAGTACTCTCAAAGGTATCTGGGAAGAATTGAATGCCCATGAACCAATTACTACTTACCTTACTACTCTGAAGGCTCAATGTGCCAAATTTCAAGTGGCTACCTTCCTCTCTAGTCACATTTTTGAGTTGCAACGTATCGAAAGCCAACTCCTTGCTGGTGATAAAGTCCCTACTTTAAATGAGGCCTTTTGTCGTGTTCAACGCATCATCAATCCCACCTTCTCCAAGTTTAACGGCGCCTCTACCAAAGACCATTCAGCCTTATTTACTTCTAGTGGCGGCTGTGGTCGTGGTAATCTATATTAGGGCCTTCTTAGGGGTTGTGGTTGTGGTGGACGTGGTTCTTCTGATCAGCCAATGTGTATATGCAGTCATTATGAAAGCAGAACCATATAACTGATAAATGTTGGGTGAAGCATGGTAAGCCTCCTCAATGGGATTCCGGGTCTCCTTCTCAATTTACAAGTACGGATAGTTCCAATGGTGATATTCATACACCCACCGTTCCCACTGACATAGACTCATCTTCTTTTGAACTGTGTCTGAAAAAGATTTTCATAGCATGCTTACTCATCTCAATCAGCTAGATACTCAGGGGTCTACTTCCATTTCCACTATTACATTGGCAATACAAGTAATACTGCCTTACTTGCATCCACAGCCTCTGCTCCTTCGATCATTGACTCTAGTGCTTCTTCTCACATAACTGTAAGTCCTCAGTATTTTGCTCCTTTCACCGTTGTCCTCAACAATCCAATGTGTATTTAGCTGATAGCTCTACCACCCACGTTTTTGGCAATGGTGATGTATCCTTGTCACCTACTTTATCATTGTCCTAGTTCTTCATGGCCCTCGTTTGCCCATGAATTTACTTTCTGTTAGCACTTAGGCAAAAGCTCTTAATTATTTTGTCACCATTTTCCCTACCTGTTGTGTATTTCAAGATCTACAAACAAAGGCAACGATTGGTGGGGGACATGAGAAGAACTGGCTGTACTATATGGACGACATTCCATCTTCCACTGCTGCGCTCACTACTACTACAGGTGTTCCTCTACTACAATATCATATCGCCTGGGTATTTGTCTCTCCAAGTTACAGAAGATGGTTCCAAGTTGCAAGTCTATTAATACTCTTGAGTGTGAGGTATGCCAAATGGGAACACACTACTGCTTATCCTTCCCTTCTCGTGATGTGTCCAGAAGTCCTGCCCTCTTTTTATTGATTTCAATCTGATATCTGGGGTCCCATTAAATTCGGTTTTAGTTATTTTGTTACATTTGTGAACGTTTGTCTCGAGCCACTTCGTTGTATTTGTTAAAGAATTGTTCCAAGTTCCTTACCGTTTTTAAAAAAATTTATAAGGAAATCAAGAATCAATTTGGTGTTAGTATTAAAACCTTTCTGTCTGATAATGCTCTTGAATATACTCAAGCTGCTATATCTTCTTTTTGTGCTTCCAATGGTATCATTCACCAAATCAGTTGCTTTTATACTCCTTAACAAAATGGGGTTGTTGAACGTAAAAACCATCATTTATTGAAGGTTGCTCGTTTTCTCCTTTTTAATATGCACTTGCCTCCCTATTTTTGGGATAATGCAGTCTTAACCACCTGCTACCTGATCAGTTGAACACCTTCTTCGTTTCCATAGGATGAATCACATGTTTCCCTCCTTTTTCCATCCTCTCCATTGTTCTCCTTACCACCTCGTACTTTTGGGAGCAACTACTTCGTCCAAACCTTCGTCTTGACCTAGATAAATTGTTTCCCTATGCGGTCAAGTGTGTTTTTATTGGCTACTCTCACACTCAAAAAGGGTATCAATGTTATGATCCTCTCACTCGGCAACAGTTTGTCAATGCTAATGTCACGTTCTTTGAGAACACAACATATTATCTACCTCCCAGCTCCGACACCCTGATTCTGGCCTTGGTTTCGTTCACTGATGTAGCTTTCCCACTCATAACTGTGCTGGCCCCAGCTCAAGCTCCTTTCTAGGTATACAGTCATCACCCACAGCCCGCACCAGCACCTATTGCATCTGCGCCACCTGCACCACCATCGACACCTGCTCCGCCACCCTTTGTCTGCTGATCTTCCTATTGCATTTCGCAAAGATACCCGTCTTTACACTCAGCCACCATAGGTAACATATCCTATTATTCATTATGTCTCTATATCGCATCTCCCATTACCCCACTAATCCTTTGCTTTATGCCTTATCACATACTGATGTTCCCAAATCTCATACTGAGGCTTAAAACAGGCCTGAGTGGAAAAAAAATTACAGACGAGATAGATGCTCTTCTTTATCGGTAGACATGGTCCCTTATTGATTTACCTCCGAGTAAGGAGTGGTTCATTGTCGTTGGGTATTCACTATAAAGTATAACCCAAATGGTATTGTGGAACATCTGAAAACACGCTTGATTGCCAAAGACTTTACCCAAACCTTTGGGGTTGATTATTTTAAGACCTTTTCACCAGTTGCTCGTCTCAATTCTATTCAGGTTTTTATATCCCTTGTGGTCAATCGGAACTAGCCTATTTTTCAATTGGATATTAACAAAATCTTTTTATATGGTGACTTACATGATGAGGTCTATATGGAGCAACCTTCAAAGTATGTTACTCAGGGGGAGATTGCTGCCCACAAAATTTGTAAACTCCGAAAGGCAATATATGGTCTGAAACAGTCTCCTCATGCTTGGCTTGACAAGTTCACTATTTCGGTCACTTAATCTTTGTACGTCGCCGCAATTCCAAGGTTGTTATTCTTGTGGTATATGTAGATGACATTATTGTTTTTGGAGATGACTTGACAGGTATTGATGAGGCTATAGCCTACATACGTCAGCATTTTCAAATGAAGTATTTGGGTGTCCTTCGTTATTTTCTAGGCATAGAGGTAGTTCGAAGCACCAAAAGTCTTAGTCTTTCTTAGTGGAAGTATATTCTTTATATTCTTGATCTTCTAACTAAAACAAGTATGTTAGGCTGTAAACCTTTTGATATTCCTATGGACCCTCATCTTAAGCTGGCTACCTGGGATTATGTGGATTTTGCCAATGTCCATCAATATCGTCATCTTGTTGGGAAGCTTATTTATCTCACTATTACTAGGCCTAACATCTCGTTCTCTATTGGAGTTATTAGTCAATCTATGCAAGCTCCAAAACAAGTCAATTAGGCCCCGTTTGATAACACTCCAGCTCCTTACTTCTTAGCTTTGGAGCTAATCCGGAGTAGAATGGTGATTGATAAACACGGTTCAAGTTTTGATTCCCATGGAGTGAACCACTCAAAAAATGTCTCTGGGAGCTAAAAAACTGGAGCTAAAAAAACTTACTTCTCTTGCTCTGGAGCTATTACCACTACTGACTGCCATCACCACCACCACTAGCACTGCCATCATCACCACCACCCCTCCACCGCCACCATCCCCACCACTACCCACCACCCACAGCCGCCACCACCACCACCGCCGCCACCACCACCACCACCCACCACCTTCCACCATCGCCACTTTACCACCACCCACCACCTACCACCACCGTTGCCACCACGACCCACCCACCACCTACCACCTACCACCACTGTCGCCACCTCCACCACCCACCACCACCTACCATCACTGCCGCCGCCACCACCTACCACTACCACCACCACCCCACCACCACCAACACCACCACCACCACCACCACCAAACAGCATTCTAGAAGCATAGTCTTTTGATTTTAGAGCAACGTTATCAAACAGCATTCTACTCCAAAAATCCTGACTCTGGAGAAGAAGTAGAAAACGACTCCGGACCAGAAGTAGCTCCATGGGAGCTGGAGTGTTATCAAACGGGGCCTTAGGATGCTACTTGTCGGATTTTAAAGTATCTCAAGGGAGCTCCAAATAAAGGGTCACTCTATCTTCCTCATCAACATATTAATTTTTGTGGTTATTTTGATGTTGATTGGGCTGGTACTGATGGTAATCATCGATTTACTACTGGTAATTGTACTTTTCTTGGCGGCAATCTTATTACATGGTGTAGCAAGAAGCAGACTCCAGTTGCTCGATCTAGTGCGAGGCTGAGTATCATGTTATGGCTCAAATTACTTGGTGATATATTTACACGGGCATAGTTCAAGGCTTTATTTCTTCATAATTGTTCCAAGCTCAGTCTTGGTGATATTTATGCTCCAGCTCCAGCTCCAGCTTGAGGGGGAGTGTTACGATTTACTTTTATTAGAATCCTACCGGTTTACTTTTGTCATCCTATTCCTATTGTAACTTTAGAATAGGAGTCTTATTACTGTATAACTCAAGCATAGGTTTACAATTCTAATTAGATTAGGATTTCCCTTTTATTTTCTGCAGTTTTATAATCTGATTAGGATAGTGTAATGGCAACTGCAATTATGCTTACAAATAAAGTCAGAGGTGAGAAGGAGAAGATCAATTCACCAATCTCTCCCCTCTCATGGTTTTTTTTTGCTCTCGGTTCTCTCCCTCTCTCTCTCTCTCTCTCTCTCTCTCTCTCTCTCTCTCTCTCTCTCTCTCTCAGTTCATACATTTCGTCTAGATCTGCGCTCTACATTGTTTCAGACTCCACTAACAAATGACAAATGGTTTTTTCCCCACAAACCAAGGGTTTCCCTCAAGCACTATTTGCTTGTCGACTTCCTGCATAAACAAAAGAGAAAAAAGCCCCAATCAAGTAGATAGGAATCACAATGATCAGAAAGACTGGTTTTGACAAAATAGAATGAAGGTTTTCCACCCAAGAAGTGCCCCGCCAGGGTATTCCTCCATTGTTCGGCCTCTTCAAGTATCATGCTGCTAGGACAGACAGCAACCTTTCTACCATTGACCCAAGAAGGTTCAACATACAGCAAAGAAAGACCATCCTCCCAATCTGAGTTCATTGTGAATAGAGTTGACCAAGGAACACCCTTTTCCCACGGCCTGAACCTAAAAAGAACCACCTACAATAGGAATGTAGCCCTGCTTCCTCACCTCCCAGAATCACAATTCCACCATCCCCAGGGCTACCAACTGATAGGCCCTCCTTTTTCTCCATCTATAAGCTTAAACCTTCATCACTGAAACTAACAGGGTCCCCTCTAGCCCCTCCAGGAGTCCAAGTGCAAAATCTTCTAGCAACAATCTTCCCTACTACCTATGCCAGAACCAGTACAGAAACCTTCTCAAGAGGGGAGAAGGGAAAAGGCCTCCAGAATCGCAGTCATCGATGGCAACCAGAGGAAGAACCTCTCAATCACTAGCACCCAGTCTCTCTCTCTCTCTCTCTCTCTCTCTCTCTCTCTCTCTCTCTCTCTCTCTCTCTCACTTTCTTTTGCTAACGTATTAAAATCAAAGATAATCATTTGTGCCTCCAAAATGCAATAATGGATTCTTATAATTGAGATAGAATTCCTAAATCTAGAATTGGTCAGAATCCCAGTATTAAAATCTGAACTCGTCATAGCTTCAGCACCAAATGAAATCCCTGATAAGCTTCCTTCCATGTGAGATATCCAACATGCCATTGATCTTGTGCCAAGTTCAGTACTTCTAAAATTGTTTTCTATCTCATGAGCCCCAAGAGCATGTTGAATTGCAGCCATAGTTGGATGGCTGAAGGAGCACTTCATGCAAGAAAACCTCACGTCGTACAAAGTACCAGCTTCCGGCTTCAGGACAAAAAAAAAAGGGTACAGGAGAATTGTGTCTTAACAGTGACAAAGAAATCACTATTGGGTACAGGTTTATTATTCTGAGGATGAATTAAATTCTCGATACATCGAGCAAAGGTCAGTCAGGAACAGGTGCATCATATAAAACCCATAATGGCAAAGATCAATGTATATTGTGTGAAGTTCTCAATATACTCTTGGCTTCACCTTTTACCTCCTCTGAAGCGCTAGTAACCCCCATGTTTGGTAGAAAGGAACACATGAAGAGCTCAAGTATAAGGTAACATAAACAGCCCAGAAGACCATAGCTTCTGAGTTCTCCAAGCAAAACCAAGCTTTAGCGGGATGGTTGCATTACCAACACGTTTAGTCCAGCCAACAATTGACCACGAACATCATGTTCTTCGTTCTTGCTCCCTCTCTATTGATCATTTTTTTGGGGGGTGAATATATGTATTTACAGCCCCAAAAAAGGGAAAAAGCAAACTTGGGTATCCCAAAGGATAGAGCTAAGCTCAAACAAGCATGCGCAATGGATCACCAAATGTAAATTCTATCTCTATTAACCCTGGATAGGTAAATCCCAAGAAGACAAAATGAAATTATTCTCAGCCGAGGTAGGACAAGATCTAAGAATAAGGAGGATAAGGAGGATCACTCCACTAACATCGAAAACAATAGCATCCTGAATGTGTGAATAAGATCTAGACTTTGAGGTCCATATTCTGAGGTTCCTTTCCATCCAAATATGGTAAATGGAAGCACAGAAGGCTAACTTCACTGTTGATCATATTACTGAGACTGGGAAATGAAGTTATCTTAACAAAACAATAGGTAAATTGATAGTGGACACTGGAAAATGAGGAAACCCCCCTTCCATCCACCACCCGGACAAAAAAAAAAAAAAAAAAAAAAAAAAAGAGGTAATAATAATGAACATGGAAAACGATAAGAGACGATATTGTAATAACAAAAGGGGGGCGGGTGTTGAAAAGCGTTGTCGATATTATTGCAGAACGAAAATCTCATAAGCTAGATGGAGTTAAAGTAAAGATAAGTTACCTCGGTTGCTCCCAGATTTTCTATTACAGCAATCTTGTTGCCTGTTGGAAGAGGGGAGAAAAGGATAGGAAGGAAGTTTGTCAGTGCACTAGAAAGTTCCTATCCGAAAAATAGTCGCGCAAGATACAAAATGAATGTACATAAGTAGCCTTTTGAAAAGAGAGCGATGAGTCGGCTGGACAAAAGAAGCTACCTCGGAGATCCAACTCTCGATCTCCCACGGCATTGAAGAAATGAGGACTTTTCCAAATCAAGTCCGCTGTTAGCCTTACCATTCCTTCTACGTCGCGGTGGAAATGTGTTCTCTTGTTTCTCTAGACCCCTTCGCAACAGCTACAGCAAGAGATTGATGCACGCCGAAGGTGACCCAACAGAGAGCCGGCAAGGGAAACAGAAATATGTTAAAATGGTCAATACGCCGATGCAGGGAAGTCCTGGGTCTCTATGCTCGAGTACTCAACATTTATGTAAAAATTTCTAAAATTCCTCAATACTTTTATTCAAACTCCCTTTATTCAAAATTTTCTTTTAACTCCGTTAAAATTTTAAAATACCTACATCATCATTATATTGTATTTTCTAACCAAACCCCCCCCCCCTCTCCCCCTCTCTCTCTCTCTCTCTCTCTCTCTCTCTCTCTCTTACTTAGCTCGGTTGGAGGAAAGCTCTTTTAGGTTGGAGAAAAGAGGTCAGATTTTAAAGAAAAAGGGAGATGGAGACAAAAGTACACACAGACAACATTTTTTTTTTGTGGGTAAAAGAAATTATTGGTATGTGTTGCTATTTGATTAATCTTTCAGAGCCCTTTGAAATGGACGTCTATTTGCATTCGATAAAGAGAAAATACAAGAATAGTAGGATTATTAGCTTGAGGGGTCACTCTCTCTGATGCTTAATTCAAGAATTTAATCTATAAATGTAGTAGCAGTAGAAAGTAAGAGGTGGTAAAATATCCTGTAACATTGACAATTTTTTCAAATCCTTTTTATAGTGATCCAATGTACAAGTCCGAAATTATGGGGGTCAGTTGTGCCCCTGATCTTTGCAGATCTCGACAGATGTGCCTCCGAATGTCATTATGGCTAATGACAATTGTGCCTCCAATGCTAGAGAGTATAAGAATTGTCTCGTGTCATACTTCCATTGATTGATAATATTTATACCCATCACTATGTTTTAAAGATTTAAGCCAATTTCAAAACTTTTCATGTACCAATCGAGCTGAGAAAAGGCATATGAAGTTATAGGCTTCTACTGAACTACCATTTAAAAAAAAAATAGTAAAGATTGTTTTGCTACCACTACACACTACATACATGAGGTGTGTGTGATGATTCCCTGGTTTTATTTATGAATAAAATTGTTTTGAACCATCAATGAACATGCAAAACCCAAGCATCCAAAATCTAATCTAATACTGGTTCACAGACATTTACATGACGTAGGAACAATATTAATTATGAAACAACTACGGAACGTTTGGCCAAATGAATTACAGAAACCATTGTGCTGGTGGAATTTCAAGCTTTAAGAAACGGATTACTTGTGGAGAAATTTAATTAGAGAATTTAAACAAGGCTTGGATTGAATTTTTAAGTAAAGCACCCAAGGATCGATAGTGAAGTATGTCAAATTATGAGGCAGTGAAACTGAGAAGAGGTTGTGATTCATAATTCAATATAGTGATAGGAACTTTAGAGGATTTAGGGTTTAATACTCTTAAGGATTTAACAAACAACAACTAGGACTTGGACCAGGTTGAATTAAGATGAAAAAACAAATGATGTATTTCTTGTTTTCAGTTGTTGGCTTTTGGGTTCCTTGTCGATCATAATAAACATAGTAAGTTTTTTTTTTTTTTGGTAAAATAAACATCGTAAGTTTGGATACTATGAATATTAAATGGACCTAGATGAGTTACCAAAGAAAAAAAAAGGGGACCTGGATGTCAGTCAATGGGCATGGGGATCTTAAATTCAATGTACAAAAATACGTATCCATGTAGCACTATCTGGGACAAAAAAATATATGTAGAAGCATGTAAAATTCAATAATAGCTAGGTTGAAAAGGCATTGCTGTCCTTGAAAATTTTTAGTTCAAAGCCAAGACATTTTCTAAAAATTGCATGATCGTTGTGATACTTAACTTAGGCTCTTTTGGTATAGTTTATATTTATGTTTATGAGTTATTTATGAAAAATCATTTATGAAAATAAATTATGAATCATAAATAATAATCATTTAATTTTGCTAGATATAAAGAAGTAATAATAGATTATCACAATAATGATATAGACCCTCTAACCTATTTATATATTTTAAATCATATTAATTTATTTTAAATATAAATGAGTACAATAAGTTATACCAAACAACTACATATGTCGTAATGTATTATATAATTAATTCTATAATACATACCAAAGAAGCATACCAAAGAAAGCCTAGAGAGTGTTTCCTTCTCTTTGATTATTAGTGGTGGTCATTAGTCTCTTCGTTTCAATTTTTTTAAAATTAATTCTAGTATACACACCAAAGCCTGAGAGAATGTTCCCTTCTCTTTGATTATTAGAGGTGGTCATTAGTCTCCTTGTTTAATTTTTCAAGGGCTATAGAAAAAATAAAATAAAATTTCTACTGCCTTGTTCCAAATTCCCTCCCTTCCGTGTTCCCTCTCTACTTCTCTATTCATCTTTTCTCTAAGAAGGAAAAAAAAGTTGGAAGTTTCTGCAACTTTATGAACTAATTTTCATTCATTTATTTCTCTTCTACCTTCCCCCTCGAATTTGTTTTAGGATAAGTAGAGAAAAAAAGGGAAGGGGGTTCGGAGAGCTTGGATTTAAAAGTCCATGGAAAAATTTTGTTGTGGGATAGGGCGGTTCACCTGCGATGGATTCTAGTCATTTTCTACATCTATCTGTTCGGTTGAGACCAAATTGGCAAATTTGGTTATCGGGAGCTTTATTAGGTTGAAGAACGTACACTATAACGTATTATAGCATAAAGCAAGTGTATGTATGTTTAAGGTATTTAACAACTTATCCAAATATTACCCAAAAAAAAACCCCCCTATTTAGACATCTATCTGATTTCAAAGAAAAGAATAATTATAGGAACTCAACTTAACATTTTTCAAGGCCTAGTGTAGATAAGTTTATCTTTGTGGCCTGCCTAATTCTGTTACATGACAAAATGATGTGGTAATTACAACCATTGGATAGACAGTGGAGTAATGGACTGTCTCGATAGGTCACTTGTCAAATTATAGACTCAAATTCAACCAAAATCCCCCTATGAGATGTATTGGTGTATTGGCTTGCATACCCATGTATGTCCTTGCTTATTGTTGTAAAATTGAATGTTGTACCTTATTTGAGAAATTATTTGTTCAAATGATGAAAACTACGCTGCAACAAATAAAGTGTTTGAAGCTGAGTCATATCACATGCGATATTATCCTAAAGACAAAATTTGCCCCCAATGGTGCAACCAGGTTTTGTTGCAAATATGGCTCCAAGATAAAACAGTTTATTGGCTTCCCGTGTTAAATCTACACTGGTCTAATATGCCCCTTCGAGTACTTCAGAGTGGTATTAAGGCAAATGCAGATGTCGATGATGGAAAAAACTAATTTATATGATAAATCAAAAGTAAAATCGACAGGGGGACAACATATAGTATTGGTTATCAAAGAGGGAGAGAGAGAGAGAGCGAGAGCATTAATTTTATTAAAAAATTCAAACCCAATGGAGAGCCCTTACTACCCTATTTATAGAGTAGGACATGTCCTTCATAGACATCCTTAGATGTGAGTGTGCCCTTTCATTCCAACAGCTCAAATCGTCAGATCCTGATCTAATGGTTCAGATCACACCCCTTACCAAATGATATGTTCGATTGAACAGATGCACCTCTACGATCTAATGGTTTGGATTTTTCGATTATAATCCGATTATTTAGATCGCACATTTTCCCAAGGGATCTGTTCCATTGAATGGATATATCCTTACAATCTTAACGGCTTTGATTGATTGATTCCAATCCAAGCGTTCAGATCAAACCCCTTTGGTAAGAGTGTGTCCCTTTGAATAGTTATATCCATGGAATAAAATCTCGGCGAGATCTCGCCAATCTCGTCTTTCTCGATAGTAATCGAGACGAAAATAGGGTCAATAACCCTTTTCGTCTTGACAGATGCATATTATCACCATCTCGAGAGATCTTGCTATTTCTCGCAATTTATCGCCAATTTCTCAGCGAAAAATGACGATAAATTGCTTTTTGCTTTTTTTTTTCTTCTCTTTATAAAAGAGAAAACTCGCCGAGCACTGGTGTTTCCTCTTTTTTGTTGGTTTTTTGAAAACTTTCTAATTTCTTCCTCATTTTTTCATTGTTTGAACTTCCAATTTGCTGCGGGTGGTGCTTTGGACTGCGAGGATTGCTGTGGGATTTTCATATCAACTGTTGAAGGTAAGTTTCTTGCCGAAAAATGAGATTTTTACATGAGACTATGAGGGAGAAAAAAAAATTGTAAAATGTAATGAAATTTTTATATATTAGATACATGATCCCGATCTACAAGCTCACAGTTTCATATATCGGTTTTGGTTGTTATAGGTTTTTTTTTTTCAATTATTTGCATTTAAAAATTAATTTTTAGAAATTAAATATTAAAATAATTATTATTTATACTTATTTGATGATGATGGCATTTTTTTATGTTAATCACCATTTGCCAATCTACTATCTTACGGTTTCAGATTTCGATTTCGATTGTTGTTGGTATTTTTTTCGATTATTTGCATTTAAAAATAATTTTCTAGTAATTAAAAATTAAAATAATTATTATTATTACTCATTTGATGATGATGACCTATTTTTATGTTAATCACCATTGATCGATTTAATGTCCTATAGTTTCAGATTTTGATTTATGTTATTGTATTTTTTTTTAATTATTTATATTAAAAAATAATTTATATTAATTAAAAATTAATTTAAAATGGTTAAAATGCTATAAAATAGGGAAAAATAAGAAAAAAAAAATTCTAATCTCATTTAAAATATAAAGAAAATTTTGATTTCTGTTGTGTTTAAGCTTGTAAGGTTATTGAAGTTTGTGTTTTCTATGAAACAGTGCTTGAAAATTATGTCTAGACCAAGTTCTAGGATAGGCGACAGAGGCGATGATACCAGTTCCTGTACTGACCCTGCATGGTAGTATAGGACTGCCCTTCAAGGTGATAGAAAGAAAACCTAGTGTAATTTTGTGGGAAGAAGCTTCAGTCTAACGACATCACAAGATTGAAACAATACTTGAGTGGATTGGCAAAGATGTTTTCAAATGCCCGCAGTGTCCCGTGGAGATATCCAGGGCCATAGATGAACAGTTGAGGGGAGGAAGGCAGAGGAGGGCAACAATGGAAAGAGAAAAACAGCAGTTTGAGGAGACAGTTCGAGGCATCATACCAGAATCCAATGAGGAACATGTGTAAGTTGGGTGGCCCACATGCTACCTGACCCCACCTAAGTTGGATGATTAGCATTAAGATCATGTGACATGTGGCACCCTGATCACCATCCATCCTTGATGGAAGGAGATGGTTGGTCTATAAATACTAATGGGTAAGGTCCTGTGCACACTGATAGAAATTTGAGAACTCCATTACGTTCTCTGTCTAGGAATACAATCAGTGCATAGAAATCCTTTCCCTCTCTCTTCTCTTTTGTTTGTGGAGCAGGGTATATCAGAGTACATCAGAAGACAACATCGGTTGGACGGACATCGTTTGGAACAGATCCCTACACTACGGGTATGTCGAATCTTATTCCGCATAGACATACATATGGATTGTAGTTTTTTTACATTATGGTATCAGAGCAGGGTTTCAACCACTCATCCACCAATCTGATACGTTAAGAATCGATTTTTAAATGAATAAAATAAAATTTTATTTTCTATTGTTTTGGCCGGCCAACAGCCATTGCCGAGTACATGCAGCAGCCCGCAGGCCTATAGTGCAGATGCGCACCCGCATGGCTGCAGGCCCACAGGTCAGCAGGCTAGTAGGCACGCAACCGCAAGCTTGCAGGCATAAGGGCAGCCCGTAGGCATAAGGGGCCAGCTATCGCAGACTGTCGGCCTTGCTAGGCTCAGCAGGCCAGCCCCCAATGCCACACCCCAATTCTACACCAACTAGAATGGTGTGATGAACCGCCTATGATCCAACAGTTCAATCAGGATCTCGAATAGGTTGTGTCCTTTTGCTTAAACCATACACATCCACAACCATAATCAGAGTAAATAAACAAAAGCAGAAATCTTTAATACTAATGAACTGAGAGTCTAACAGTGATAACATAAATAAATTATCCAATTATCTTCAAATGACTAAGATAAAAAATAAAATAAATTAATCAATTACATGTTCTTAATAATCCAAATAATAAATCTAATCAAAGACGCATGAGTTGCACTCGCACGATGAATCATGCGACTCCATCATAGCTTCTGCATCCATCGTCGCAACATGTCCGTACATCGAAGCATTCATATACTCTTCTACAGTAGTACTTGTATCATTAACTAAAAATATTCGATGTCGACAGTAGTACATGTATCATTAACTAAAAATATTCGATGTCGAAAGGGTGAGCACACATCATGGCTCAGTGAGCAAACAAAACAATGCAATAAATATATGCATTCAATTCATATCTTTGGTTTGGTTCGTAAGTTTGCAATGTGCAATAGAAAGGATAGGTAGCCGTCACACCTTTATACACGAGTGTGTGAAGCCGTCCAATGGATCAAACACCATTGCCGTCCCACATGCACCCATCATGGAATAGAGATAGAGCTAAAGTGCCCGGATCAAACACCACATGACACTTCTCCTGATGCCCTACCCATACCAATACGTAAGCCCCTATTGGCGAGTGCTTACAAACTGGACTCGCAACTAACTAATCCTAATGTCAACAGTGTATCCAAGGCCTCAACCCAGCATCCCTCAATACGTCCATAGAGATAGAGCTAAGGCCCCCCGACAGAGTCAGAGACTACACGGTCCGAGACCACCTCCCCTAATGCCCTACGACGTAATAGTTCTGCTAAGGTAATGGTGATACGACGATGTTAGTGGACAAGACTTGAGTAGAGATAGAGCTAGAGTATAATGACCAGGATGAACTACAGTGTCACGTCCTCCCTTTGATGTTCCACTCGCATCAAGTACACTAACCACACACATACATTCACATGCCTATTCCTAGCATCATCATCATCATCATGTTATAAATAAACTGAATTAAATATGCATGAACAGTAATAACATGAATATTTGATGACATGTGAAATGCACAGTACACGCATACAAGCATAGAATCATTCATGGCATTGGACTCAATAAATTAAACAATTTATTATTAGCCAATTAATTTTGGTCTTGTTCCTCACCTTTGATTGATAGTAGATCCTCGTTCAAGTTTTATGAATTACTTTTAAATCACTTGAAAACCTAACAAGTTGATAGATTTTTAATTAGAATTAATTTCCATGTGTTTAGACTAACAGAAACTGAGGACTGAGGAGTCGCAGGTGTGGCAGCACCTGGGGTCTCAGTTTCTGCAACCACAGGGCGTGGGGTCGTAGGGTAGGGTCGGGCATACTCCGACCACACGTGCGACCACACCCTCCCTGGAAACTTCCCGACGGCATGTGGTCAGACATTTGTGTCTTGTGAGGTCGGACATCATGCGACCACACGTGTTATGGTCGACCTTTTACTCTTAATTTCATTCCTTTATGTTTAAATCCTTTGGCTTATCATCATGATCCTTCCTATGATTGTTCTATAGCTCAAAACTACTATTTTATACACCATCCATTGTCCACATAATTTCCTCAATGGATTCTCTTGGAATTTATCAATGGATGGATGATTTGGGTTTCTCCTAATCCTATCTTCTTCATGAACTATCCTAGGCTCTCAATTTAGCATGAGAAATAGGTTCGTACCTTATGCTTGCTGAAGATTCAGAGTTTTCTCTGAATTTTCCTCTTCCTTAGTCTTCCTCTTCAATTCTCCTTATCTTCCTTCTCTTCTCTTTCTCTCACTTTCAATTGGACTTCTAAAAAGATGAAAGAGGCTAAGGGACGTCCTATTTATAGAGGAAAATCCTCCATAATGTCCTAATGAGTTTAGAAAAGAACCCCTTTCGGATTAGGAAGGTTTCCTAAATTCGATTTCTGACTGGGTTCCATGGGGTCGGAGGTGGGGTCGCAGAATCCGTCGACCCTACCTTTTGAAATGTCCGACCACACGACCAAAATTCATGTGGTTGGACTCTTTTGAGGTGGGGTCGGTTACACCTGTTTAGGCATGCGACCACACCCTCATACTTGACTGTTTTGGGTTGATTTCATACCTGGTCTTGTGGTTTCTTTACACACTTGGTCCACTTGGCTCAAGCATGATAGGTAGATTTGGTACAAGGTGGTAAGACCGGTTAGTTCGATACGGGTCTTACTTTCACACCCCAATTCTGCACCAACCAGAATGGTGTGATGAACCGTCAATAATCCAACGGTTCAACCAGGATCTCGAATAGGCTATCCCACATATGATAAACCAAAACACATTCCACATTAATCAGAGGTAATAAAGTAAATAGCGGAAGTCTTACAGATAATGAACTGAGGTCTAATCATGATAAATAATTAATATTCCATTTATTTTCCAAGTAACCAAAACATAATTTGATACATATTACAATATCCAAAACGAAAACTAAACACTAAACGTATCCACCATTGAAACGCTCGCTTAACGAACCATGTTCGTCCTCCACAACTTGCTCATCATAGCCGCCACATGTTCATATGTTGGCGTCTCGACATAATCTTCAATCATAGTACCTGCAGCATCAGAAACTAAAAAGAATTGTGCGCGCGAAGGTCAGCTCTCCAACTTGAGGTCAATGAGAAAACAAAACAATGCAACAAACATATGCATGCATTCAATTAATATCTTTGGTCTGGTGTATAAGTTTGCAATGTGCTATAAAAAGGATAGGTGGCCAAAGATCACGTTTATTGACGCCGTACCTTTATACACAAGTGCGTGGAGTCACCCAAAGGTAATGTTTATTGTCGACCCACATGCACCCACCATGGACAATGTACACGCAAAGGTCACGTTTATTGCTGTACCTGTTGCCCATACCAACACGTAAGCCCCTGCTGGGGAGGGCTCGCAAACTGGGCTCACAACTAACCAATCCTAATGCCAATCAATGTATCCATGGCCTCACCCCAGCATCCCTCAATACGCCCATAGAGATAGGACTAAGGCCCCCCGGCAGAGTCAGAGACTACACGGTCCAAGACCACCTCCCCTCATACCCTACGACGTAATAGTTCTGCTAAGGTAATGGCGATACGACGATGTCAGTGGACAAGACTTGAGTTAGAGATAGAGCTAGAGTGTTGAGTGTCACACCCCAATTCTGCACCAACCAGAATGGTGTGATGAATCGCTATAAACCAACGGTTCAACCAAGATCTCAAAATAGGTTATCCCACATATGATAAACTAAAATACATTCCACAATAATCAGAGGTAATAAAGTAAATAGCGGAAGGCTTACAGATAATGAACTGAGGTCTATTCATGATAAATAATTAATATTCCATTTATTTCCAAGTAACCAAAACATAATTTAGTACATATTACAATATCCAAATACGAAAACTAAACACTAAACCTATCCACCGTTGAAACGCTCGCTTAACGAATCACGTTCCTCCTCCACAGCTTGCTCATCATGGCATGTTGACATAATCTTCAATCATAATACCTGCAACATCAAAAACTAAAAGAATTACGCGCGCGAGGGTCAGCTCTCCAACTTGAGCTCAGTGAGAGAACAAAACAATGCAACAATCATATGCATGCGATCAATTCATATCTGTGGTCTGATTTATAGTTTGCAATGTGCTATAGAAAGGATAGGTGGCCGCCGCACCTCTATACACAAGTGTGTGGATACGCCCAATGACTCCAGCACTGTCGCCCACAACATCCAAAATGGCACAATATACACCCCATGAAAACGGCATGGCAACACTAGTTGATACCATACCAACAAATAAACCCCTGCTGGCTAGGGTTGTAAACTGGGCTCGCAACTAACCAATCCTAATGCCAAACAGTGTATCCAAGGCCTCACCCCAGCATCCCTTAGAGCACCCGTAGAGATAGAGCTAAGGCCCCTCGGTAGAGTATAGAACTCAAGGACCGATACCCTCCTTGATGCCTTACGTCGCAATAGTTCTGCAAAGGTAATGGCGATACGACGACATCAGTGGACATGACTTGGGTGACCATAGCACAATATACACCCCATGAAGAACGGTCATGGTTGTACCGGTTGATACCATTCCTACCCTCACCATATACACTGGCCAAACACAAACAATCACATGCCTTTTCCTATCAACATCATTATCATCATGTTATAAACAATAAAGTAAATATGCGTGAACAAATAATAGAAATATTGGATGACATGTTAAATGCACATACAAGCATACACGCATAGAATCAATATGGCATTTGACTCAAGAAATAAAACAGTTTATTATTAACCAATTAGTTTAGGTCTTGTTCCCTCACCTTAACTTGCTAATAGATACTTTTTCAAGCTTTAGAATCACCTTTATAATGTTATTATACTGCTAGAAGACCTAACAAAGTCGATAAAATTTAATTAGAATTTATTCTAAATTTAAAAACCATCCTGTTAACTGAGGGTCGGAGGTAGGGTCGGAGTCATGATCGACCCTGGGTGTGACCCTCCCCCTAATCTGAACTTCTTGAACACTGAGGGTCGATGCTAGGGTCGGATCTGCCATCGACCCTAGGTCTGACCCTCCATGGTTTGAGTCAAAAATGTCAGATTTCGTTCTCTCTTTCATGGTTGGGTCCTATGGCTTACTTCCACCATCCATTTTATACATGTTCTATGGTTTAGAACTATACTTTATTCACCTACATGGTTTTAATGATCTCCTCCATGGTTTTCCATGAAAACCTAACCATGGATGGATGACTTGGGTTTCTTCTAAGTCATATCCTCTTCATAAACCATTCTAAAGTCTTAAATAAATCATGGGGAATGTATTCATACCTTAGTTTTGTTGAGATTCAGAGTTTTCTCTGAATTTCCTCTTTTTCCTTAACCTTTTCTTCAAGTTTTCCTTCTATTCTTCTCTTCATTCTCTTCTCTTTCTCTCAATCCAATTAGGGTAGTAAAAGGAGTGAAAGAGGCTTAGGGACGTCCTATTTATAGAGTAAAACCTCCCAAAATACATCCCATTAAATTTAGGAAAGGTTCCAATCGAAATTAGGAAAGTTTCCTAATTTTCGATTCGTGCTATTTTTCACGAGTACCGAGGGTCGATGGTGAGGGTCAATGGGAGGGTCGGACAACTCATAGACCTTGCGACCCCTGATTAAGGGTCGATAGTGAGGGTCGATGGGAGGGTCGGACCTGTCTGTTAAAACCTGCGACCCTACCCTCATTTTGACTGTTTTTGAGTGAATTTTCATATAGGGTCTTGGTTTTTCTTCACACACTTGGTCCACTTGGCTCGACCATGATGTGTAGACGGGTTTCGACACAAAATATAAGGTTAGGCCGGGTTCGTGGCGTACGGGTCTTACACTGAGGCCCCGCCTATGACACCTCCCCCTGATACTCACTCGCATCAAGCACACCAAATACACACATACATCCACATGCCTATTCCTATCATCATCATCATGTATAAACAAGAATTAAATATGCATGAACAGTAATAATAGAAATATTGGATGACATGTTGAATGCACATAACAAGCATACGCATAGAATCAATCATGACATCAGACTCAAGAAATAAAAATAGTTTATTATTAACCAATTAGTTTAGGTCTTGTTCCCTTACCTTTGCTTGAGTGTAGATCCTCTTTCAAGCTTTAAGAATCACTTTTATATCAATAGAAAAACCTAACAAGTCGATAGATTTTAGTTAGAAATCATTCTCATAATTTTTTGCTTGCTGTTAACTAGGGGTAGCAGGACGGGTAGCAGTTTTCTGCGACCCCCAGGGGTAGGTAGATGCCTAGGGTCGGATGTTCCATCGACCCTGGGTGCGACCACCCCTTTCCTGGACTTCTCGAATGCTGGGGGTGGATGCTAGGGTCGGATGCTCCTTCGAACCTAGGTGCGACCCCCCATGTTTGATTCAAGAATTTCATCCTGCAGTCCATTCTTTCATGTTTGGGTTCTATGGCTTACTTCCACAATCCATTCTATACTTGTTCTATGGCTTAAAACTCTAGGTTTCTTCCTTACTTTGCCTACCATGATTTTCCTCCATGGATTTCATTGAAATCCTCCCATGGATTGATGATTTGGGTTTCTCCTAAGTCATACCCTCTTCATAAACCATTCTAAGGTCTTAAATAAATCATGGAGAATGTATTCATACCTTAGGTTTGCAGAGATTCAGAGTTTCCTCTGAATTTCCTCCTCCTTGGTCTTCTTCTTCAATTCTCCTTCTCTTCTCTTCTCATTCTCTTCCTTCTCTTCTCTTTCTCTCAATCCAATTAGGGTTGTAAAAGGAGTGAAAGAAGCTTAGGGACGTCCTATTTATAGAGTAAAACTTCTCAAAATAAGTCTCATTGAATTTAGGAAAGGTTCCAATTGAAATTAGGAAAGTTTCCTAATTTTTGGTTCGTGCTGTTTTTACTGATTACCGGGGGTCGATTGGGGGGGTCGATGGGGGGGGGGGGGGTAGGACATTTCGAGACCCCTGCGACCCCTGGTCACGGGTCGATGGGGGGGTCGGACCAGCCTGTTTAGGCATGCGACCCTACCCTCATTTTGACTGTTTTTGAGTAAAATTTCATATTGGGTCTGGGGTTTCTTCACACACTTGGTCCACTTGGCTCGACCATGATATGTAGACGGGTCACGACACGAAATGTAAGGTTAGATCGGGTTCGTGGTGTGCGGGTCTTACAACTCCACCACCCTTAAAAGAAATTTCATCCTCTAAATTTGAACGTACGGATCTTACAACTCCCCCTCCTTAAAATAAATTTTGTCCTCAAAATTTGAATTTAGGTGGGAATTCTATTTTCGCATTGCATCTTCTTCTTTCCATGTCATCTTCTCCACATCTTGTCTTCGCCAGATTATCTTCATATAATAACTATCCCAGTTTTTGAAGTGTTGTACCTCTCAACTAGTGAACTAGGCTGGTACCACTTCAATAGTTAAATCTTCTATCTAATTCCGTGATTCTGTGGTAAATACCCTTGATATGGATCTCCAATGTACTTCTTCAATAGAGACACACGGAATACATCATGCACACTAGACATGGATAGCGGTGACTGTAAGACCCGCACTCCGTGAATCCGGTCTAAACCTTGGTTTCAAGTCGTAACAGGTCTTTCGATCATCACCGGGCCAGACGGGATGGCCAGACGGGACGAACGGATGACAAACAGGTACGAAATTGGACCACAGACGGTCAAATAATCATGATTTTATGTTGACCGGTCGATGGTACCGGTCGACCGGTCAGCTCTGTGCAGCTGACTACGGAGATCCAGAATTTGATCTCTGCGGGTCCCACTTTCCAAAACCCTAATGCCTGAACCTTCCTAATCCTAATAGGGTTACTAAACCCTAATTCTAGCCTATATAAACACTCTTAAACCTCCTCAAATCCTTTCCATTGTCTCTCACAAACTCTAGAGAAGAGAATGAGGTTGGAAAGGAGAAGGAGCTAGGAAGAAGAAAGAGGTGCCGCCATTGCCATTCGACGACGCTCACTTTACGCCCATCGACGGTAAGTGTTTTAATCATTCTTCTTACTCTATGACTCTAGGATAGTTGTATGGGTGGATCAATACCATGCAAAGTAGGCATTGATCTAAAACCCTAATTGACCAATAAACCCTAAATTGCCGTCAAACCCTACATTCGAGTTCTAGGATGATTATCATTGAAACTGGACTTGAATGAGTTGGAGATAACTCTAACTCATAGCTCAGACTTAGAATGGAAAGGAGAAACCCTGGAAATCCATGGATGTTGATCGACGGCAGTCGAAAACCTAAGGTATGGTCTTTCGGAGACATACCGGTCGACCATACTGGTTGCTAGCTTTCTCACAGAGCTGCAACCGGTATGTTGCGACCGGTCAGCTCTGAAAGGTTGGTTTTGGACCTTGTTGATTTTCCAAACAACGTAAACCCTATGAAACTATTCTAATTGAACCCTAATATTATGTAGGACTTTGTGATAGCACGTTTGGATCTTGCAACGTGGAGCAAGCTATCAAACGAGCGTCAGGTAAGGGAATCTGACCTAAACCCTAATAATTAATGCACAGTAAATCGTTGTTAATCACCCTGAATATATATGATGTGAAGTTTGTGCATATTCACATGCCATCCTTTACTTTCAGTTATTATTATTGTTCATGCATGATAGGATGTGATTGTTAGGCATGTGATTGTTTTCATTGGTGTATGGAGTGGGGCATGGGCCTGGGATCATTCCTCACACTGGCACTTTTTGTAGTATTCTATCTTAACATGCTTGGTACGGGTGGGGCATCAGGGGAAGGTCGTGGTACGGTGGTCTCCGATGTTGATGTTGGTCTGGCTATGGTTATGTGGCACTATGGTCTCCGATGTCGATGCTGGCTTGTCCACGATGCTTTAGCTCTATCTCTATGCCGTAGGGAGTTATGTTGGGATAGGGTCTACCTGCGTATTATTCTATCCTAGTGCATTAGTTGCGGATAGGGTATCAGGGGCGGTACAGGGATACCTTAGCTCTATCTCTATGCCGTAGACGGTTGTGCTGGGATAGAGCCTACATTGATGACATATAGGATTGGTTAGTTGCGAGCCCAGTTTGCAAGCCCTGTCCAGTAGGGGCTTAGGTACTGGTATGGGTAGAGGATCAGGGGAGGTACAGGGATATCTTAGCTCTATCTCTATTCCATGATGGGTGCGTATGGGCCCGTGGTGGTGTGATCCATGCGGTGCCACACACTTGTGTATAGAGGTGTGGGGGTCACCAAACTTTCTATAGCACATTGCAAACTTAAACCAGACCACAGCATAAAATGATTGTTATTCATGCATAATATTGTGAAACTATCTGATTGTCTTACTGAGCTAAGTTGTGAGCTCACCCTTTGTGTACACATTGTTTTAGATGTTGATGCAGGTTACACGGTGGACGACTATATGAACGCTCCAGCGTATGGCGATGTTGCTGCTTTGGATGTACAGGCAGGAGAGGATGAGCATGACGCTTCATGCGAGTACCCTTTCTGCGTGTACCTTTGATTGGATTTTTATTTATTTTAATTATTTTCGGTTGGATTAATAGATGTAAGGATATTATGTTTTATGTTTGAATTTGAATAATTGGATATTTTATTTACATTTATCAATAGATTCTCAGTTCATTTAATTTAAAGACTTCCGCTGTATTTATTATCTTCTGATTGTGGTTATGTGCATTGGTTTGTATGAGTGGACACAGTCTGTTCGAGATCCTGGTATGAACCGTTGGTTCAATGACGGTTCACTCACACCATTCTGGTTGCTTCAGAATTAGGGTGTGACAACTTGGTATCAGAATCCTCGGGCTCTGTCCAACAAACCATATTGCACTTAACTAAGTCGATGAACTAAGTTAGGAAAATTTAAAAATCTTAATACAAACACACCCTAAGCATTGTTTGATACCTGAGACGGACTAAGAAAGAGCATAATATACTATATTAAATATAAAATTTAACATTTCACATGCATTAGTTAGGGTGAATCATAAAGTTGTCATTAATCGAATAAAAGAATATCAAAAGTTAAAAGTGCTACAGGGTACAGTCCACAAACCGGACAGTTACCCTGTTATATAAATAGTCAAAAGAGAAGAAAATAAAAGGAAAAATCATGGGGTCGGGGGCCTAGAAGGAATAGGGTCCGTTATGTCATAATCTCGCTCGTAAGCGACCCTAAGCCAGTGTACCTGGTCCTGTGTGACCCATAGGCTACGTGCCAGACGTCCCAACTCCTGACCCATCTCCCGCTGAGACTCTAGGATGACCCTCTGGGTGTCCCTGATCTCTGTGAACATGCTTAACATCGGGTCCGGAGGGGGATGAGATGGTCCAGCTGTAGATGTAGATTGTGGTGCTGTGGGGCTGGCACTGGTACATCCTCTGCCCTATCATCGTCATCCCCATCATCACTCTCAGCCTCTGCTGCATGTGCCGCATTGGCTGCTGCAGCTGCTGCTGCTGCGGCTGCTACCCTCCTGAGTGGGCGAGGGCGAGCCTCCAACTCGTCATCACTAACAGGCAGATTATTCATCTGCATCCTCAGAATGGCATCCCAGTCGATGTTGGAGGTCATGGTATCCTCCACAGCCACCTCGCCTCTCATGCTCCCTCGTAGACCCCGCAGAAGAATAGTGATGAGACAACCATATAGGAGGCCGATCCGCCGCAGAAGAGTAGTGATGAGACGACCATATAGGAGGTTACTGGCCTGATCGGCCAGAGTCGCCTGATGCATGGTCCGGATAATGAGTTAAGGAAGAGAGAGCCGCTCCCCTATGCAGACATAGTAAGTGATGTACTGAGTGAGCTGAGATAACTCACTGTAGGGGCCGCTCTGGGGAACAATGTTGTGCTGGATGATGCGGCTATAAACTCGAGCCAGGGGCTTCAAACTAGCAGCCTTATAAGAGCCCCAGGATTTAGTATCTGCTCCGCTATCTCCCGACGTAGATCCTCGCTATGATAGCCCTTCACCTTTGGAGGGCAGTACACCAGATCTCCATCATTGGGGACCCCTAACAGGTCAGTCAACTGATGAGTGTTGAAGGAGATATGGACGCCCTTGACGTAGGTGGAGATGCGCAAGTCCCTACCCTGATTGGAATCGTTGACATCCCCATGAAGCTCCAGGTTGGCGTAGAAGTGTTTGACCAGATTGGGGCGAGTGGTCTCAGTATAAGTAATGACAGGCACCCACCCAAGCTTGTCAAAAGCCGCTAGCACATCGAACCTGTGCAACTGTTCCAAGTTAACCCGCCATCCAGATTCGATGTTCTTGTTGTCGAACCAAGGAAAATGGGCTTGTGTCGCCTCAGAACGGAACCACTACTCATCGAGCTGTGGAACTGGTGGATGAGGAGCGCGCATGCCCAAGCCATAGGAACGCTTGCCAAGACCGCGTCGTGGAGCCATTTAACCTATAAAACAAAAAGAAAAACAAGAAGAAAAATGTTTGAAATTATCGAAATTTCGGCAGCAAAACGACAGTAAATTGGGAAAAAGCCTCAAACTCACCCAAAAACTTAGGGAGGAGGACTTATGTAACCCCCGCACTCTTCAAACAAATCAAACACAGACAATTTCAACAAGAGATTTTAGAAATTTAAAAAAATCAAGAAATTTTGAAATTTTGAAAACCTAGGTTAAAAATTAGCAAAAATTTGATTTTTATGGAAACCGTTCGGTGGAACCTCAAATTGGTTGAGGGCTTTTGCTCTTAGGGGACCCTAAACCCTTTCTAAACCGAAGGAAAGGAGTTCCTACGGTTAAAATCTCCCAACCAATGAAAAACCTAAAAATTATAACTAAAGACGATATGAAATTTTGTAAAAACTTGATAGAGAGGTAAGAGGCCTACCTGGAGACGATGTTCTAAGTCTTGAGCGGAAGAAAACGGCTTCTAAGGTAACCGTCCAGACTGTAGCAACTCAGGAGCCAGAGAGAAATCGCCACCGAGGAGAAAGAAGAGGGAAAAGGTGAGAAAAATCTCACTTTTTTGCTATTTTAGGCCTTTCTGGGCATACCGGTCGACCGGTACCCCTCAGGGCTGCGACCGCTATGTCTTGGTCAGAATTTACATTCTGACCGGTCGACTATACCGGTCGCACAGTATTCTACAGTGGTGCGATCGGTATGTTGCGACCGGTCAGCACCAGAACAGCCAGAAAAGTTTTATGAAAAATTTTAAAAATTTTGTAAATTGAAATTTCTACTTTGCGACTGTTTCGCCTTATATTGTTCAAGACTAACACCACTACTATTGTTCTCATGTGTTATGTCTTCTTCTCAGATCCAAACATAACAGTCTGAGATGGTAGGCGGAAACGGTCGTAGGGGCCGAAAGCGTCACCAGGATAGGGTGCGCCACAGTGAAGAAGAGCATGTAGAACCAAACTATGTTAGAGAGCCAAGCCCGGTAGTCGAGGAAGAATAGGTTCCAAGGGTACCGACAAATTTGTCTGGCCCTCCTCACACGAATTCTGAGATTATGGAAACACTCAGGAAAGCAAAAAATAATTGCTGATGAGCTTGATAATGATCTTACACCAAAGACTTCTGAGTGTAAGAAGCTTGAGGAAATTGTTGTAAGACTTGAGGCAAATTTGGCCAAGTCTACAAAGAAGAAAAGTTATGTTGAAGCTACTGCAAAGACCCTCATGTAACCATTCTAGAGTCAAAAGACAAGAATGTCAGGATACATGCAGATGAAGAAACTAGCAGCAGTTCTGAAGATGAAGACAAGGAGGAAGACAACATCCTTGATGAGATTCTGAGTTACCAGAGATCCTCTCACATTAAATCTGGACTTGGATACACTGAGCAGCTATCTGAGAAGATAAAGGAAAAAGGGTCTATAGATAATCCCATTGTGTTTGTAAAAGAAAAACAGAAGGAATCACTGGCAGTGAGAGCTACAAAAAGCAAGAATGATGAAGAAGGTTTCAAGACAGTCAGGCAAGGCAGACAGATAAAACAAAGTCAGTTTCAGAGGAATAATCAGTTTCAGAGAAACAGACAGGTTCAGAGAAACAGGTTCAGAGGATACTGCTATGGCTGCAATGCCTATGGGCATAGAGTGGCAGAGTGTAGAAGACAAGAGAGACCTTCAGTGTTCATTGACAGAAATAGATTTTGTTCCTCTTGCTGATGAGAGAATAATTTGCTATAGATGT
The DNA here is from genome assembly GCA_028583415.1 of Protea cynaroides. Classification (NCBI taxonomy): domain Eukaryota; kingdom Viridiplantae; phylum Streptophyta; class Magnoliopsida; order Proteales; family Proteaceae; genus Protea; species Protea cynaroides. Next base: position 479,805 of record CM053273.1, on the reverse strand, counting down.
GAGAGACTTGGGCATATTGTCAGAAACTGCAAAACAATTTTTCCATATCAAAGGCAAGCTAAGAGGAAGGGAAGAAAATATCCTCTAAGAAAACTAGTTCAGAGAGAAGAAAGAAATGAAATGGAAAGAAATACAAGGGAGCCTATTACAGTAAAAGACAAGGCTATATGGGTGGAAAAACCACAGAAGAAAAGAAACAAGTCTTTGATGGTGCAAGCAACACTTAAAGCAAACAAAAGTAAACAATCTTCATAGATTCTTGATAGTGGGTGCTCTACACACATGACTGGCAACAAAGAAAAATTCACAAGTCTCGATACTGCAGAAGGAGGAACATTGAAATTTGGAAATAATGAAGGTGCAAAGTTAAAGGAAGAGGTTCAGTGAACATTAATAATGGGAGGATAAAGTCTCACAATGTCTTGTATGTTAATGGGTTGAAACATAATCTACTCAGTGTGAGTCAGATATGTGATCAAGGACATGAGATCACTTTCAACAATGAAGGTTTTGTTGTCCACAGGGTTGGAATATTAAAGACAGTGGTCGCTAGTGAAAAACCAGTAGGAAATCTGTATGTGCTGACAGATGTCATCAACAAGTGCATGATAACTCAAGAAGATGAAAATTGGCTGTGGCATAGAAGAATGGGACACATTCATTTCAAAAAGTTGACTAAAATTAGTAAGGAGCAAGCAGTGAGAGATCTTCCCAAGATGAAGACTCCTAAGAACCATGTATGTGGTCCATGTCAGAAGGGTAAGCAAGCAAGAGCTACTTATAAATCAAAGGTTGACTTGATACACACAGATTCGTGTGGACCTAGGAGAACTCAGGCCATAGGAGGTGAGCGATACTTCATCCTGTTCATAGATGAGTATTCTAGAATGACCTGGGTGATGTTTCTGAAGGACAAAACTAAAGCTCTTGACAAGTTTAAAGCTTTCAAGAAGAGAGTGGAAAATGAGACAGGAAACACAATTAAGTGTTTAAGGTCTGATCAAGGCAAGGAATTTACATGGAATGAATTCTCAAACTTTTGCAGTGAAAGTGGAATCAGAATTCAATATTCAACTGCTAGAACACCTCAACAAAATGTAGTGGTTGAAAGAAAGAACAGAATTGTCACACCCCAATTCCGCATTGTTCAGAATGGTATGATGAACCGCAAAATAACCAACGGTTCAACCAGGATCTCTAATAGGCTATCCCCGCGTTATCCAAACTTTACACGCATCCACAATCATAATCAGAGTAATACACAATAGCGGAAAATTTATAAATAATATGAACTGAGAACTAGAATGATACCCATAAATAATATCAAATTATTTTGTGTTTAACTAAGACATAAATATTTAAATACCAAATAAATGTCATATAAATCCAAGAAAGAAACCTACAAAAATATCTAATCGAATACACACGACTTGCACTCGCAAGAGGAGTCGTGTGTATCGTCTTCAGCTCCAACTTCCATAGCTGCTACAGTTCCGTACGCCGACAGGTTCATATAATCTTCAATCGTATATCCTGCATCATCAATTAAAAATATTCGACGTCGAGGGGTGAGCACACAACACGGCTCAGTGAGTAGCCAAAACAATGCAACATTACATATGCATGCAAAAAGTCAATTCATATCTTTGGTCTTGGTTTATAGTTTGCAATGTGCAATAGAAAGGTTGGGTGATCAAAGGTTAACGTTTATTGATACCGCCTCTATACACAGGGTGTGGAAGCCCGCCCGAAGGTTAACATTTATCGTCGTCCCCATCCACCCTACCATAACATTATACAACAAAGGTTAACGTTTATTGCTACATAATGCTATACCAACACGTAAGCCCCCCGTTAGCGAGGGCTTGCAAACCGGGCTCGTTGCTAACCAATCCTAATGCCAAACAGTGTATCCAAGGCCTCACCCCAAGATCCCTCGGAACATCCATAGAGATAGAGCTAAGGCCCCCGGGGAGATCGAGACTACAAGGACCGAGACCACCTCCCCTCATACTCTACGACATAATAGTTCTGCAAAGGTAATGGCGATACGACGATGCCAATGCACAAGACTTGAGTTAGAGATAGAGCTAAAGTGCTGAGACCCGCCAAAGGTTAACGTTTATTGACGTTCTCATCACACCTCCCCTGATACCCGCTCGCATCAAGCACATCAACCACATACATACAATCACATGCCTATTCCTATCATCATCATCATCATCATCATCATCATGTTATAAACAATAAAGTAAATATGCATGAACAAGTAATAGAAATATTGGATGGCATGTTGTATGCACATTACAAACATATTCGCATAGAATCAATCATGGCATAGGACTCAAGAAATAGAAAACAGTTTATTATTAACCAATTTAGTTTGGGGTTAAGGTTCCTCACCTTAGCTTGCTAATAGATATTTTTTCAAGCTTTCGATTCACTGTTATAACGGTATTATATTGCTAGCAAACCTAACAAAGTCGATAGAATTTAATTAGAATTAATTCAGAATTTAAAAACCATTCTGTCAACTGAGGGTCGATGCTAGGGTCGATGGGTCTATCGACCCTCCCTCTATTCTGAACTTCCCGAATGCTGAGGGTCGATGGTCAGAAACAACTAGGGTCGGATGGTCTATCGACCCTCGATGCGACCCTTGGTGCACTCTGGTCCAATTTCCACTTTTAATCCATTCTTCGTGTTTGGGGTCCTTTGGCTTGCTTCCTACATTCATTCAACAGTCATTCCATGGTCTAGAACCATGTATAAACCATCTAAATAGTTTTCGTGCATCCTCCTATGGTTTTCCTTTGCTCCTTGCAACTGTTTAAACAAGTCATCGATCTAAGGTAGTAGATATCGATTCTTGACTGTGAGCTTGTTTAGTTCCCAATAGTCTATACACAAACAACACTACTATCCTTCTTCTTCATGAATTGCATTGGCACTTCCCATGATGCAATACTTCGCCAATTAGAACCCTTGTCTAATAATTGATGTAGTTGCGTCTCAATCCTTTTAACTCCATAGAAGCTACTCTACAGGTGTCTTTGACACGAGTATTGTCCTTGGTAACAAGTCGATGACAAACTCGGTCGCACGATCAGGTGATAACCCGGTAAGTCTCATGGAAACACATCAGGGAATTTATGCATCACATCAATATCTATCATCTGTGATGCTTCTTTGGTAACGTATACTACAATTACCATATATCCAACTCATTTCTCTTCAAAGCATCTCTTCGCCTTTAGCATAGAGCGGATCAGCTTTCACTTCCTAGGCAACATACTCCCAATGATACTAAATCATATGCCGTTTTTATTCTTGAATGATAACCTCTTCTATGCACATAATCACTTGTAGAGTGTTGAGACAACCAGTCTATCCCCAAGATGACATCAAAGTCTGCCATCTCAAGTCTAATTAGGTTGCGTCCAAATTCCATCCATCCATACTACTTGGACTTCGTTCATAACACTCATCCAATTGAACATCTAGTCCAAAAAGGCTTGAACTAGAAAATCTGGTGTAACGGTCTTAAGAGCTCGTCTAGTTTCTTCATCTCTTAAGACTATTGCTAACAATCTCATATCTTGAAAAGTTCATTAGCTTATATTTCCTTTATCACTTCTGTTCTATCCTAATCTCTCTTTCATATACCTCGAAAAATATCTTGTGATTGTTACCTCATATCCCAAGTCTATCTATAAGTATTAGGGTATATGCTTATAAATTCATTAATTCATCTAAACTCTTTTGGTCTTTTCTTAATCAATCACTCAACATTGGGCATAAATCAATTATTATTGTGTTAAATCGTGTACTACTTATGCCATGACTTTATCCTTGTATCCACTCTTAAATTTACCTTTAGGAATCTTCTACCTTGTCAAAATTCGTACTGATATAGCCATCCTTAACTCCACTTGAGTGCTATCTATTTTTTTTACTGGCTACTCTTAATAGTTCCCACATTTTCTCATGCACTCTTTTATAGACATAATTCATATCCATCCATTTAGCAATCTCAAAACAAATCCTCTATTACTTCATCCGAGGTTCATTGGCTATGACATTTAATCTAAATTTAATCATCTTTCTTCCAATAATTCCATTATCACTAAACATTTTTATCATCAAAGATCAGGGAGTGTATGAATCAAAATGTTCATCCAAAAGTGATTCACTTCCTTTCGTCAATTTAGCATAATGACAAACACTTGCTTTATCTGGTGAACCTAGGTTTAAAGAATCAGGAGTAAATCTGTAGTAATCCAACCGGCATCCAAAGATCATTAAATTGCACGGTGGTCCAAATATATGAAAATAGAGATTCTATAGTTCTTGACCTCATGGTTACAGGTTCTATTGAATATATAATGCCATTGGTCGAGGCACTACAGGAGTAAA